>ML778380.1:160191-180173 GCA_009831015.1 Picea engelmannii | reverse complement strand
GACGCCAACACTCTCTCATGTTACGGTGGGTCTTACTTTGCGACTATTGCAGTTCTTTTTGTTATTTGCCGAAGACCTCTGAACTTGGTAGGGCCATCAATGCCCACATCATCGTCGCTGCTTATTACAGTGATCATTGCCTGATATTCAGAGTATGTTTCGTTGCAGAATTGTCTTCTGCCTTTATCATTTACCACCCCTGAGGGCGCTGCAGTTGTCTACACCAACACTTCCGTCATCTTTTTTCAAAGTTACATCACACGAGCATGGGGCATGCCCGCCTCGTTTGTACACAGTTGTATATTTTTTTCATACACGTCTCTCAGAAGGTCGAGATACTGGTTCCTTTTTCCTCCAACGGATCGTTCCGAAGGGTCCCACTATTGCTTTCCCTTACAACAACATTCTTAGTAGAAGAAACATTGATGGATTTTGGCTATATGTATGCTCCTAACCTCATCTATCAGGGGGCATATGTTATCACTGAAACTTCGTCTGCACATGGCGACAAGAACTCCACATCATCAAAATAGCAATGAAGTCATTCATGGCACTGAATTAAGTTCACAGCATCCCAGAAGGGTAAAAAACTATACAAAGTAACCAAAAAAATTGAAGGGCGTGGTACAGCAATAGGGTGCGCGCGCGTATGCACAGGACAAAAATGTGTTTCGAGCGCATGTGCGCCCAACGCGCGCCTGTCCACATAAAAATTCGTGCACTTGCTAATACGGCGTATTAATTGCTTAAGTCGGCCTCCCGACCGCCAATGGACCTTCCCCCAAGACGATTTGACATCCAGATCAGGGTCGGCTCTACGAATTCGGCGAATTAATGGCTTAAGTGAACCCTAAACAGGTTCGTGTTTACACCAGAAGTTGGTTACGTGACCGCCTGGAAAATGTTATAAATAGCAGTGAAGGCTCATTGTTTCAGCAGAGAATTCCCAAGCAAAGTTATGCTGCCCAGATCCATAGCTCAGTCTTTGACAAGCCATCCATCAGCGGCCTGACGCAGAGTTCTTTCACCATCCATTTCCGTTCTACTTGTTTTGTAAGGAAATCATAATCTTGAAGGCCCTGAAGTACCTTCCGCTGGAGGGAGAGGGAACCTCTATCCCTGTCTTCAGCGTGTACTCTGGTTTTGCTAATAAGATCAAGCCCGGAACCATTGACGACTCCCTTGTCTCATGTTTGATATTTTTGTTTGTTTTCAAATTGTTATTTGCTCTCAGCTGTTAGTTAGATTGTATGCTGTTTTGTTTTCTGTTTTCTGTTAACCCATGCTGCCACAGATGTTCTGCCTTGATGAACCCTACAGGGCATGCAGAGCGGCCTCCATTTTACCCACCTGGTGATCTATTGTCCGCGAACATTTCTTCTGTTGTATCTCCCAATTTTTGGCCCTTCTGGGTATGAAACTTTCTCTTATGTAATTATCTGATATTTATTCTCTGCAATTCCACATGTCTGATCAAAATTGGATGTGCCAAGTGGAATTTACAGTAACTTCCCCACAACTTGCCGATTTTTGGCCTTTCCAGGAGATCTCACTTGTATAGTGTGCCCGGCACAAAATAATTGATATAAAATTATGAAACTTGTACCCAAAATACTACAGACTGTCCACAATCCAATGCAACTAGTCCCACACAATTTGGATACTCTAGGAAGAAGTTATGATTGTTTTACCTAGAACACCTTCTTGAGACTACTCAATAGGGCTAGTTAGATACCCTATCTTACACAGCGTGTATCTACAAATTTAAGATGACCCAGAAGATGAAAGTTTTACCACATATACACTACTAATTTCTGTAAATGGCCTCCAGAGGGCAGGGTCTGAACCATTACAGAAAAGTTTTTATAGCGAAAATTTCGCAATGACTCATTTCAGGATGATTCCAGAACCCTATCTTGTACAGGCTGTATCTCCGAAAGTATAAGGCCTCAAGAGATTAATATTGAACCCAACGTACCTTGATCTGTATAATAAATACCCTCCAAGAGGTTCCTTCTAAAACGTTGTAGAAAACAATTTATAGAGAAAATTCCACGATGTCTCAGATGTAGCAGCGAAACCCTAAGACTTTGAGCTCTGATACCATATGTTAAGAACCAAACATCAATATAGCATGGAAAAACCTCAGGAAAAGTACTCAACACCTTGAAATAGAGATAATTTCAGATAATAAGCCTTTTTGAGGGGGCAATCTCCTTTTACCCCACTTAAATGTTCAAGTCCAAGATGATTCAAAATGAAAATGTCTCCTTGGTATATATAGGAGACTAGGAGGTATAATTACAAATAATGGCCTAAAGCCGACATAATTAAAATAACATTACTAATATAAATTAAAACTAATGGCATAAAGCCGACATAAATAAAATAGCATTACTAATATAAAATTCCCCAATTAAGGGGTAATGAGCCAATATTAGGGCTTAACAGTTAGTACTTAAGCATCATCCAAAAATATTTTTGTTTTACTATACAAAATTACAAAAACATGAAATATTTCAAAACATTGACATACCTATGTCCCCGTAGGTGGTCCCTGGTGGCAGTGGCATGTCAAGGTCTCCTCTAAATTCGATCCCTGCATAGGGGTAGTCATCCAGAGCAATTCCCTGTCGCATCCACCAGTAGAAGAAATCATCATTGTAGGGTGTGGGAACCCTACCTCCCCCCTGTCGTCTCATTACCTCATTTCACTATGCCATGGCTAGATCGTGAGGTCCTATCGAAATGATCTCGACTCTAGGTACCAAACCTAGAACTTGCTCGAAGAAAAATATGCATAAGATAGAGGAAAACCCGAAGTTCCTCTTGCCACCTTGTTTTCACTCTGTCAACTGGCTCTTCATATTAGCCAGTAGTGAGGTACACCAATCATATATTGTGGGTCTCAAGAACTCTACAACATAGAACATGAGAGGCCTCGATGCTTGGTGCAATGAAGCCAATCCTATGATCCTGGTCAACATGAGGACAACAATATTGAGGATAAAATTGTTTATCGCTTGGATGGGGAGTTGACTCCCGACCTTCGAGGTCCCTGCTCCACAATGAGTGTCTATGTACTCCTATATCTTCATACCACTGCTAGATCCCTGGTGTTTTAGGTTCACCACCTCACCTCGGCATGATAACCCAGTCAAAAAGTATATATCCTCGACTTCAATCCTCAATGGTTGCCCATTGAGGTTGAATCTCTCACTGTCAAGATCCCAGTAATCCATGAGCATCTCAAGAAACCTCACCTAGGCCCTCATCCCTTTGAGTGCCCAAAATTTATATAAGCTGCATATTTTTAAGGACATTTGGGCCCCTGGATCTCTTTCTACAGTAGCATCTACCTCCTCGTGCTCCCTTTTCCTCCATTCTAGCACCATCCTGCCAGATAAAAATCAATTTTTGAGTTAGCAACCATAGAAAAAATTGTTTACAGACTTATATGCGGGTTTCTTCATTCACATTCGTGTATAGGGATGAGTACACCCACCCTGTATTTTACACAGTCACGTATAACCTCACGTATATGCGACCTGATGAATGGTAGCCCGCATACACCGAAATACTCAATTTGCGCCCTAATTTACTCAAATTTTGAAACCTACTTTAAAAATATAATCCACTAGAAAGGAAGAGGAGGGGAAGGGTAATTACCTGGTCCATACGGTTTTTGATTTCATCTCTCGATGCTACCACAATCACCATTTGAAGATCAGAGGTAATTTGGTCCAATTTTCACTATTTGGGTAAAAAGTCAAAATGACATAGTAATTTTTGGTTCTGTTACTATTTATAGTTGTTTTTACCCACTTTCTATAGTTTCAAGTCACTTTTTCTCCTCATGGACTAATACAACAGTGGATTGAGTTGGTTTTTGTAGTTTTCACCAGGGATTCTTGCAGATTTCAACGTTATGTTGACCGTTCGTAACATGTAGGTATTTTCACTACCCAACATATAGGATAGGTATCTATTCCACCATGCACTTTTGCATTGTCCTATAACTGTCACTTATGTGCCTTAGGTATGAACCCATTTGCTGTGACACAAAACCTTCCATCTTCTATAAGACGTGTCGTTATCAAGTGGTAGAGACTTACCAAACATGGGTGCCCTAGTTAGATCTGCTACTTCATTTGGTGCCCATGCCAAGATTTTTTCCGTAGGATCGGTAGTACCTTTTAGATAATACATGACTTTATGTTGAGCCTCATTTATCACTCATAAACATGCTACCTTATACCTATAGGAATCCCAACCAAATTTAATTTAAGATCTTTTCCAACTCGTCTTCAAAAAGAGAAAATATTGTTGAGTGAACTTGTCTCTTTCACACTCGAAAATTGGATATGAAAGGATGTCTATTTGGCACAATTTTATCACTTTTTCACACTGTTACGAGGAAAATATCTCTATGGCTAGGGTGAACCACAACAGATGGAAATGACTACAGAAATCAACTCTATCCCAACAACATGCTATATAAACGAATGTGCAAGCAAGATAGGAAAGAGGCCTACCTCATCCAGATGTTCGATGAAGTCCACCATTGAGCACTTTGAACCAAAGCTATATATACCTACAACAAGTTCTCAACAAACAAGCAAAAACAAGCATATGGTGGCAATATAAAAGGTTAGCACATTAGATAGCATAATCCATCAATATCCTTAACAAATATGCCCATGGATAATAATTCATATATTTGCAAGACATCAATTGGACGAGAAGAGAGTATTTTTCTTAATAAATGATCAACATAAGTGAAAATATTGCAGACTTTCATGTCAGCACGGTTCGAAACCGAGAAACCAAGTTCCTTCTAGCTGGGCCTCCACCACTTCAATCCTCCACCAAAGGAAATATCATATAAGGGAGACAATGAGGTTCTCCATCAATAAGGGAATAACTTGGGGGTTGAACACTGTGTTTAGACTTAAAGGACAAAGGGATGTAGACTCAATATGAAGTAAATAATTTCTCCGGGGTAACTTTGCTCTCAAAGTTGAATTCTCTCTTCTTTTCCATAACTCAAGATTGGCCTCTTTATAGCCTTCAAAATGCAACTGAAGGTCCGAGTCAGAACATTTCCAGTATATGGAAGGCCAAGGATCAGAGATCTCCTATCGTAACATGGAAACCTGACATTTAATTTTGATTTTCTGGCACAAATCCTGATGTACGCGGGCTGTAGTGGAGAAGCCTACGTATATGCATGTTGTATAGTGTGCAAGATGCATACAAGTGGAAAAATTTGTATTTTTGTCTCTGGATTTTAGTAACAGGGAAGATAAGTCTGCATAGGGAAATAGAATAAGGCCTTCTTTGCAAGACTGCATAGGGTGAAGCAAATATTTCTCTAACACACACCAAATAGACTAAAGATCATGAAAAGTGACATTTTTTGGCGTCAAGTTGTGATTGCATATCATTCCCTTGCTTGTAGTATTGAGCCTATATCTGGTTCTCACTTTGCATTATAAATCGTTTGCCTCAATAGTTTTGCATCCTCAACTATGCAGAGCCACGTTTATATCCTTTGCAATTTGACACCCTATACCTAGGATGGAACATTCCCCCGAGTGTCCATCTCCCACATGCATCTCCTTGCATTGATCATAGGTATGTTCCATTGTTGGAACTAGTTTTTCTTACTTGTGACACTTGTTTCCTCCTCTGTATCATAACATTCATTTTTCTATGAAAAAAAAAAAAAACGGGTGGGAAGGGAGTATTATCTTATATTGGCAGCAGTGGTGTCACCTTTGAATAGAGCACAAAGTTATTGATTCCATTTGTCATCATAATTTTGGTTTTAGAATGGCCTTAGGAAGCTAAGCTCATTACAAAGAATTTTCTCTACCGACTGGTTACTCTTCCAGTCCCTATGGAGAATCTCACTGATGTCTCCTGCATCTCATGGTTTCATCATTGATTCTATGCTGTCGGAGTCTTCCATATATATCATGCTCTTATTCAAAGGAAGTCTATCAACCTGTGTCAGCCATTCCTCAGAACTCTTGACTTTTCATGTCGGCCATACCCTCAGTTTGTCTCAGAATCACATGATATTGTAGTCCTATCATGCACCCTAGTCCTACTTTCATTATTGGTAGGTAACCTTGAACCCAACAGTCGACATTTCATCATTGGTCGTTGACTAGGTGGTTTCCCTTATGTTCGACGATAAGAAATCTATTCATACATTGGGATTCATGCAGTGTCTTGGATGTCATTAACCTTATTGGTGGTTTCCTCGCCTTTGTTAGTTTTTTTCCTCATTGGATGTTATTCAGAGCATCTTTTTCGTGTACCGCTTGCACTTGGCACACACGAAAGATGCACAGGGTCGTTGGTTTGTGAACATGTTCTTTGTCTGATTTCCTCCAAATCATGAAGCTCCTACTTTGTACCTCATGTTGAATGATGAGAGATTCCTTAATGCTCTCCTTTCAGTGGGTCTCCTTCCATTGACTTCAACTCATCTATTCTAGAAACGAGACCTAGAGTCTTATGAGTACTATCAGGCTTTCAGTCATTAGTGGCAGGTTCTCTCACCATCGATAGTTGGGAATACATCAATGTCTCCTAATCGATGGATTCTTCAAGTGTTCAACCCCGACTCATTTATTCACACTTGTAAGAATGTACTTGGTGCCTTGATACCTACTTTCATTATCGGTAGCCTATCTCATGTTTTTTAATAGTATACCTCAATGACTAGTAATCAAATGATGTCTCATTGTGTTCCACCTTAAATCCTTTATCTGCATGATGTAGACTTGCAACTTTGGTGGATTGTGTAGAAGACTTGAAGACATCAGTATGTGGCCACAACTCTCTTGAGATTTTTCTTCCTTTTCATTGGACCAGTACCTATATGACTTCAGTGATCATGGGAGATTAGATTGTACTCCATTGTATACATATATCTTCAGATTGATTTTGAGACTGGTTCTACTAGGCCTTGTACGTGACTATGACAAACTTTGGCATGTAACCGCATTTGTATTCTCCTATTCATGACCACAGATAGTTTTTTGGTATATTTTCACATGGATTTGTAGTGTAATTCAAATTGGTAGCCATGTATGCAAATTCAGTGCAAAATGTAATGAGCAACTAATTCTTTGAGCTAGTTCCCCATCACTCCACTTCTGGGTTTTTTATAATGTATTTTGGACATCGCAGATAATCATCTGACCTCATACATTAGGGGGCATCTATTATAGCAAGATTTACCTCACCCTATGCAATCTTTCACAGAAGGCCTTTTTCCATTTCCCTATGCATACTTTTCATCCTTTTTTGCAAATCCCATAGCTAAAAATACAAGTTTTTCCACATGTACGCACCTTGCTTACTATACAACATGCATATATGTAGGATGCACCTCTACAACCCACGTACATCGAGATTTGTGCCCAAAAATGAAAAATGGTGTCGGGTATACATGTCATGACAGAAGATCAATGATCCTTGGCCTTCCATATATTGGAAACATTATGACTCGGACCTTCAGTTCCATTTGAAGGCTATAAATGGGCCAATTCCGAGCTATGGAAAGAAGGAGAAAGAATTCAACTTTGAGAGAAAAGTTACTTTGGAGAAAGTATTCACTTCATATTGACTCTGCATCCCTTTGTCCTTTAAGTCTGAACACAGTGTTCAACCCCCAAGCTCTTCCCTTATTGATTGACAACTTCATTATTTCTCTTCTATGAGCCTGCCTTTGGTGGAGGATTGAATTGGTGGAGGCCCAGCTGGAAGGAGCTTAGTTTCTCGTTTCTGAACCGTGCTAACACAGAAGTCTGTAACTTTTTCACTTTTGTTGATCATATATTAATAGAAATACTTTTTTCCTGTCCAATTGATATCCCGCAAATATTTGAAATATTATCCATGGGCGTATTTGTTATGTATATTAATGGATTATGCTATCAAATGTGATAACATCAAATATTATCACCATATTCTTGCTTTGCTTGGTTGTTAAGGACTAGTTGCAGGTACATTGCTTTGGTTCAAGTGCTCAACGGTGGACTTCATCGAACGTTTGGACGATGTAGGCCTTTTATCTTGTGTTCCTAACATATTTATTTATATAGCATACTTGAGAATAGAGTTGATTTCTGAATTCATTTATGTCTGTTTTGGTTTACCCTATCCATAGAGATATTTTCCATGTAACAATACCCAACAACTGACTTCATCGTTAGGGATTAGTAATCCCTCTTGCATTCACAATGCACCCCGACAAACCAAACCTGAATCCACAATATATATATATATATATATATATATATATATATATATATATATATATAGACATAGATAGAGATAAATATGATGAAATAGATATCAAAATGTATTATCTTCGAACAAAACTTATAGGGAAGCAATAGTAGAATAACACATTAAGTCTCCCACCGGATAAAAGAAAAGGATCACAATAAATACACACATCCTTTCTTCCTTAAGGAAGATGATGAATAGATACAACTTATATAGGAATAGGTATTACATATACCTATCCCTCTCCTCTCTCTTGTTGTTATATCGAGGCTATTTGTATACAGAATCATCTCTTGATTTGACATACTTGCCACTACAACTAGGCAGAGCCACGAGAGAGAAAGAGACATGCTTGATTGGTTAAAATACCTTTGCGACCTTTTCTTATTTATTTCGGGATATGTTTGATTCATTGAGCAATAATGAGTGGATTTTGAGAGGAAGGAGGGCAGACTGACGGGTGGCGTGCGTGGATAACAGGTCTTCCGCATGCATGGGTGCAAGAGAGCAGACGTCTTACGAGAGAGGCACTGATCGATTGAACTGATTGGATTGGATTTTTTGAACCATTGGTGACCACCTCTACCTCCTTATTGGTGACCACCTCTTGCACTCCCTTCCTAGCGTGAAAGAACCAACCAACTAAAAAGGGGCCCTCCCTTATCAAGCTGACTTCCCTTCCCTGACAAGTATGAAAGAGATTATTACCCTACCTGAAAAGAGTGAATTTTTTAATGCATCTGTCTCCTTGGCTATATCCCTCATGCCCCTTCCTCTCACCAAACTTTATAGAAACGATGCGCTCAAATTCAAGGAAAATGATTCTATCCATCATAAAAAATAGAGAGAAACCTCTATCAATTCCAATTTTCCGTAAAAAAATAAATCGATGTGAGTATTCCAAATGATCTTTCATTGGACCGAATAAACCCGAGGTGTTGCTAAAAGAAAACGGTGAATGAGAGTGTTTTTTCTAACCAGGAGCAAGGCCAAGTATCTGAGCTGAGTAACCCAGTTGAGTATCCAAGGTGGTAACCCTATGTTTTGTGGTTAAGGTTCAAGGTTCAAAGGTCGATGGTTTTGGTTCCACCGATTCATAGAGAAAGTCTGAGAAATGCCAAAATTAATTAACATAAAATTACTTTAGGTTCTTGGATCACATAATGCCTTGAACCTCCTAAAAGTGATATTTATCAAAATATAAATAGTGAATTATAGTTTTTTTTTGAGATATGTTCCAAGCTGACTTGGTGCCTGCTCCCAACAGTGGTGCTATCATAGAATAAGTGGATCTACTTTAATAAGTCCCCTTTAGGTGTGGTAACTAGGTTGCCTTATATATGAGCTTATCCATTTTCTTTTTTTCCCCACCCCATACCAAATATGTTCTAGATCAATTGAATCAACCAGTGTTGGTGCACTCCTATAAGAAGATGTTGACTAGTGTGTATTGAACAGAATGTGTGGATGTGCATTGAAAGCGTAAAGGAGATTGGGTGAGTGACCAGGGAAGGTACTTCTTTACGCGGACTGGGGTTGTTTTAGTTGGAACACCTCTTCCCATAATACTCATCATTTTATAGAATCCATTCATCAATAACCTTTCCTCCCCACCCAGGATCCTCTCTCATCATCATCATTTTCCCATCCGTTGGCCCAAACCATCTCTGATGATCTGTTTCCTTCCGTAGTACCAGCCATTCTAGTATCTATGGGTTTTGGAAAATCTCTCTTGGCTCAAAGGTATCACTAACATAGCCACCATTTTCCCATGTACACAAAATCCACTCACATAATCCATTCACAAAACATGCACCTACCTACCTACCTAGCCCCATGTAATTCACAACAAATATAATACATTCACAGAAATCCGTTCACTCACTTCACTAGTCGCCATTCACTGCAAGCACCTAGCTATCCCCCTCTATTTCATTAACTTCACGAAGGTTAACCACTCACTACACAAGTCCATTCAAAAAAATAAACCACCATTCACAAAGGATGACCAGTTCGAGGGCCCCACTGTTTCATTCTAACAGACGAGGGAAAAGAAGGTAAAATTGAGGTTACTGATGAGTGACCTGCGTATGGGGTACTACTACTTATCTCTCATTTCTGGATTGAACCGATATCCTTCATGTGGTGAACATCTCTCTCATTTGTTGATAACATGGGAACATAATAAATATCGTTCATCGGATCAATGACCTCCTTCTCTTTTTATTTGGAAGAAGGAAGAAGGATAATCGCATAAAATAATAGTCAGTCTATATATATATCTGTCTCTATGTTATTATTGGAAAAAAGGAAATGGAAATAGACTAAAGCTATCCTAGTTCATAGATAACTCTACAGTTGGTGAGACTCTACAGTTGGTTTACATCTCTAGTTCTTTCTTGTCAGTCAGTTGGCACCTTGTAATGCATGGAGGATAAGTTGTTAGGATAATTGGTGCACCTCACATTGGGGAAACTACATCCACATGTTCCCTCTTCTCATACCGGTCAACAACATAAGTATAAGAATTAGCATCAGATTACAATCATCCATCTGTGCACCTAACTCACTCTTTGTCGGTATGGTGGGGTAATGATTGAATGTATATATATTCACGTAGAGTTCACTTCATGTATTATAGCGGATTAGACCTCCCATGGATTCCCAAAAGAGTCCTGGCATCAATTATTGTATGACTCCTGGGCACTTATGACTAGTCATGTATAACAAGAACTTCTAGTTTCACAAACCAGAGCTTGATTCATCATGTTGCACTATGACTGTAGACCAAGCTGCAAAGACTCTTCCCATGTGAGTAGTGTTGTTCATGTTGCACCTTCTAGTAGCTCTGATTAACAACTATTATGGGGCATGGAAAACTGGGAAACTTGGCAAAGGTTTAAAATATTGACCAAAATCACCCCAAGAATACCAAACTTGCTTTTCGGGTAATGAACTTGAAAAAACCCACCGCTTAAGCCCTCCTTGTTTTGCTTCCACCTTTCTTATTGGAAGGAGTAACCTTTAGGAAGGAATCACCTCACATGTCACAAATTCATCTATGATTGCCTGCATTGAATCAATTTATTCGAGATTTACCAAAACCCTCATTGCTTCTTGATTGATTGATGGCGGGCAGCGAAAGGAAAGGGTCGCGGTTGACTTGGAGAATCAAATTGGTCGAGCTAGGAAGGAGTAGGAGAAAAAAATAAACCCATAGTCTTACTTATGTTATTATTCATGTTTGCCTTAGAAATAACTATACCTACTGATATCGTCTCTCGATCCTCCCCGAGATAAGCATATATAATGAAAGGTATTGCCTGAGCATAGCTCAAGGTCCTGAAAGGAGGTTAAATTTAGAGGTAGTAAGGAGATATTTTATTTCATAGAAGGGAAACCCCATATCACCAGCAGAAAATTTAGTATCATTTCAAGCAATCAATACGTCCAGTCATTCATCCCTCATGGAGAAACATACATGTTAATATGCTCTTCAGCTCCCCCATGTGTATCAAGTTACCACCATAAGCCCATGCATACAATGAAGTGTTTTTAGCACTTTTACTTTGGACACTTTATTATCATGCACACATCCCAAATCTTTCAAAGGATTCCCTTGTCCCAAATAAGCCAAATCTCTAACCATTCCATCTCGTCATGCATTAGCCAAGTTAGTAAAGATAGCCATAAAAAAAGAGCCATAAAATATCTATGAGACATCACACATATCTATCATATCATGTTGAATGGAAATTAAATGAGCCATACATATTATACATCTGTAATGAGAGATATATTAAGTACCAAAATGACACATTATATATGTACCGGGTGTACAAAATGTGTCAAGTCTTAAAAGAAACTACTTATACATATCTTAGAGTCTAGTCATGTTATTCCATATGCTACAAAAAAGGAAAAACTGATGTGAGTCATCATGACTCTCCATTACCCTACTCTACCTGTCTAATAGGACCTATTATAGTGCTTGGATCTTTTGTTGCTCTCATGCTACTAGGAGTAGTCCCACCCTTAGTCTCAAGTCTGATCTATTGAGTTGTGTTCATTTCCTACAATGTTAGCTTTCTCTAGATGTGGGAATAGGTGCAATTGTATGTATTCAATGTCGACGCAGAAGTGGTTAGTTATTCCCTTCACACTGTGACCTTTACCTTTAGTTATGATATCTCTAGTATAGCTTGGGATAGGTCTATCTCCTTGATATCTATATCACTATTCCTAGGATTACTAAATCAACACCATGGTACCTCAACATGTCTCATGGACCATTTTAGGAACTTAAAAGAAATACCACCTTATAGTAATGTAATGTTTCTACATAAACAGAACCTCGTTCCCATCCATATGGTTCCCCCTCCGCCCAACCTATCAATAGCAAAAAAAAAAATATCGAATCACTTTCAAGCCAAGCCTACCTACTGTGAACTCTCATAGCAGCCTCAGATGATTGCAGAAGGGAAGTAGGGCCTAAGGCCTCCTCCTTGGAGCTGCGGAGATTATCCTATGATCGGAGCACGGAGAAGGAATTCTATGTCGTAGCCTTACTATAATATTCGTCCTCACATTAATTTTCCTAAATATTTCTCTTCTTTCTCCTCTTCTTATTAGGATTTGAATTTTTGGATTCAGACTTGGAATCAGATTTGGAATTTTCGGATTTGGAATCTTTTTCATATGTTGTTTCAGTGCAACCTCTTATTACTTAAGATGCTTCATTTTATGTGTTGGTGTTGACTCTATCCATGTTAGCCTCATCCCATGAGTTGCATCTTTCCTTGATTTTCTTCCTCCCAAGAGTTGCTTCCTTGGCTGTGTATATTAACCCTATGTTACTAATCAGATATATTGTTTGTGGTTCGTGCCTGTGGGTGGGGACTAGGATGGGAATTTGTGGGTTTGTTCACCATAGTCAAATTATCCTCTTGTATCCATCTTTCTTGTTGTCCAGTTGGGTTTTGGGTCTATTGTGTCTCGCGCCTATATGTCGATTTGGAGTTTGGATACTTTTATATGTCATCTATAATTCCCCATTTCTTTGAGATTGTAGCTAGGTTTGTTTCATATATAGATCCTATTGATCTAGGTTGGTTCACTTACCTAATTCCTGGGGGATTTATTTATTGTACTTTTACGAGGTCATTCGAGGTCACTTGCCATTTTCCACTGCTTGGGTTGAATAATGATGCTTTTATCATACTGGTCAAGTAGAGTTAGTGGATATCCACAGTATGGGTTGGTGGAGTCTTGGGTCAACATGTTGACAAAAAATCTTAGTTTTTCGGTTTCCCATGGATTTTCAGGATCTTGATGATTGATATCTTTGTCTTGGAAATTTTATTTGAATTTCTTTGAGGGTTTGGTTTTTATCCGATCCCTATGCCTTGGGACCTCATATTTCACATTTTCACACCCCATATAGGGGTTTCCCCCATGGGTTACCACTGGTGCTCGCAGTATTTAGAAGCGACTATCTTGTTCCAATCATCGCTTATGGGTCCAATCCATCAACGAAGATACATCTCTGTCTCCAAAGGGTTAGAACAAAGGCTCTCAGTCCCTCTTCTTAAGCGACTCAGGAAAGAAATCAACGGGGGAGTATATATCCATACCAGACCAGTATCCAAGGCATAGTCCATCAATTTCATGATAGAGCCAGCATATCTAAAGCACCTACTAGACTCCCATTCCTACATCAGACATCTAACACTCCCTAAAGAACTATACCCACCATGATAATCTAGGTATGCGTCTTTGGAAAGATTCATCTTTGATTCATGTCGGTTGGCACACTTTATCTGAGGTATGGTTTAATACTTTATTATAGGTATTACGGCTCACCATTCGGCTATGGCTGTCACTAGTATTCATGAGATCACCACTAGAAAGTGAAGAACCTTGTGCGATCTCAAGTGTAGGCACCCAATCACTCTATAAGAGAATCCCTCCCTCCTAGTCAAAATGGAATTTGATCTAGCCGCAGGTTCCCCTACGACTATCTTGTTACGACTTCACCCCAGTCAAAGACCCCACTGTGGTATGTGCCAATAATACCAACCCAACCTCATTTTATTTGAGTTTCAAATATCAGAGTGGGCTTTGACCATGTCTCCCGAACAATCTTAGTACATATGGCATAAGATGATTTCACATATCGAGGTCAGTATGGGATCGGGTGTTTTTCCCATCTTACAATGATGCCCGCCCCAGGTAACATTTCATATCAGAGTGGAAAGGTGTGAGATTTTGGCTATTTATTTATATAAGTTGCATTGGTTTGACGAAACCTTCCCTTTCATTATTAGAAAGAAGTAAGTGTTGGTCAATCTTGATATATTTCATTATGTTCTAATATATATGTAATTACATTATCCTCGCCCTCCTCTCCCTTTGGTCGAGACAAGCTAAACGCTCTCCTCATATCAGGAGATCCAAACACCCCCCACCCAATAAGTAACTCAATTTCTCAATTTGTTCTAGTCGTGAATTATATATGTGTCATACTAGATTCGCCCCCCCACCCAATAAGTAACTCAATGTAGAAGGTGGAAATCTTTGTAGCCAGGTAGTAACACGTCGGTGACTGACTTCACGTAGAAGTAATTTGGGTGGAGTGTTCATTAACCAAGCACTTTGAGTTTCCTCTCAAATTTCGTATCTGTTATTCATTTTTGAGATATTTTGTATTATTATATACGTAATTACACAATCAAATAGTTGAGAAAAGAATTGATCTTGACTTGAGATTGACTTCATTCGAATTGACTTCATTTCGACCAACTCCAAGTTGCTATTATATAAGTAATTATGCATTTCATCCCCTCAACGAAGGTAATTAATTGATAACCCTTCGTGTGTCTCAATCAAGTAAGTGATAAACTAACCTATCTCCAGGGCTCGACCCCCTCCCTACTATGGGGACAGGGTAACAGAACATGGTTGCAAGAATCCTCTTTTTTTTCACTTTATTTGATATGAGAAAGTTGTTGTTCGATGATATTTTTCTTCTTACAGAGAGGATAACGACGGTTAAAGGTAATTAATCACTTAGAAGGGAGAGTCCCATGTGATAAAGGTAACTTTCCTAGTGATCGACGATTGGATTTCGATCCCTACTATCTATAGTGGTGGCCTCCCACTACCACCTGATCACTGGGCTTAAGTGGGTGAACCAACATGGTAATGAACAACCATTCTAAGCATGAAAAACTATGGGAAAGAGGGCGATAGAAATCCATTCTTCTGGGATAAATCCTGCCAATGAGTCATTTCGTCCACTTAACTTATTCACTCGGCTTATCCCACTCCATCTATGCCTTATTTATAGTAGAGTGTATTTTCATGAGTCCATATGGGTATTAGTATTTTAACTCATGAAATCTGATATGTATGGAATCAATTGAATTCAATGTGTATCCAAACCCATGAATGCATGAAATCATCCCCCCACGTCCCTAATGAGAATCCCACATAATGTTTGTTCCTAACCCTTCTTCATAGAAGGGATGGAAGATCACTCTCCCCCTACTCATGGTAGTTATTATTGATGGATAGGGAAGAAGGAAGGAGAAGTTTTTATGTATATAAAAATCAATCCCTTTTCTCTCTCTTACAAGCCTTAAAGAATGCCCTTTCTCATTTATAGGGATTTTTCAATGGTCAGGCTGGGGGGAACAAGGAACGAATGGATAGATGGTTGTTGAGAGGCCTGCTATCTATAGGGCAGGCCGGATAGGAGTTTTGTATGACTGGAAGGAAAGGTTGGAGTTCAAGGGATAGATGAAAGAGAAGGAAAGATATTAGTTCTGGTAGATTCGACCGATTCTTAGCAACAAGATTTGTTAAGGTGTTACAAGGAGATTCATATTTCGAGAACCAACCTTTAGACCTAGCCCCCTACTAGATAAAGGGCCCTATCCTTTATAGTGCGACATGAAACATGAAAAAACTTTTCTTTAGATAAGTTGTTAATACCTTCTATTGATATTGAAGGGGTATTTTTCTCACTTCGGATCAACTAGATTCTTCCGAACCCCATTTGTTTTCATGTGGTTCTCAACTATAGTTCGTCCACAGATCGAAAATTGTCGGGAAAATCACGTAGAAAAATCATTGAATCTCAGATAATATTCGAAGTGACCTCCCCATTAGCCGAGTAGGGCCCTATGTTGGTTGGTTCAACAAAGCAACTATGGTATAGAAAGTGACATGCCTATCTTTCTATTTGGTGGGGCCCATGAAGAAATAGATAATAGTTAGGTCCCTTCTCCCCCTCCGCCTCCAACATTTTTTGTTTCACATGTCCTATACTTTCAAGCTTGGGTCTATTCATCCCTCCTTATTGTGCTTAGGTAATCATCTATATCCCTCCCCAATAATAGAACATATAATGGAGACCCAATCCCCTTAATTAAATGCCCCCAACAGGTGTCGAGCAAGCAATTAAGTCGTTTGTTCGGAAAATATAACAATGTATTGCTTCCATCGATCGCTATCTCACTTACTCATGTGCTTCCTTCATTTGAAGCAT
Organism: Picea engelmannii; assembly: GCA_009831015.1. Taxonomy (NCBI): domain Eukaryota; kingdom Viridiplantae; phylum Streptophyta; class Pinopsida; order Pinales; family Pinaceae; genus Picea; species Picea engelmannii. The sequence goes on along the minus strand of ML778380.1, from coordinate 163,312 downwards.
CTCTTCTTGTGCATTCTCAATCAACAAACACAGGTGAAACCTATCTACATAAAAATAAACCTTCAAATCCTTTACTTTATCGGAACTATTTCAATATAAGGGAGGTGATAGCCTGCCCAAAAGGAGTGAATTCCCAATCTATAGGAAGGTACCAGATCAAAGGGATGAAGTCATGAGAGGATATTTTGTAAATAAGAAAATGCATGATAATTTCCTGAAAGGATCATAGAGTATCTTACTTATTTAGTTAATGATAGGATGCATAGAAGATAGAGGGTTATTGGAAGTCAGTGTAGTGGACGATGATAGAAGCAGTAGTGGACGGTGATATAGCTTGTTTGTTAGCTAATGGTATTGGTTGGTAGGTGTGATATGAAGTAGTGGGATGAAGCATTAGTGGATGGTTCTTTCTCGATATCTTGAGTGAGGGGTGGATGTGAAATATGGAAATACTCCCTTTCATCCATAACTTTGTACCAATCTTCTCACGATTCTACTCTCTCCAGTAGGAGGAATGGGATATCAAGCTAGATGATATAGTGCATGCCGAAATAGTGCTTGTTAAAATGCATTTCCAGTTAGTTCTAGTTTCGACAAACCCTTTACTATTTGGAAAGGGAGATCAATGTCTAGCTTTTCCATACGAGATAGTTAGTGATGGGCTCTCCCTGTTCCTACTACAAGCAGTAGGTTCATCCCTGGAGAAAAAAACAAAGAAAGGATTAGTGAGAAACTGGATCAATTGGTTCAATTGGCATGTTGATAGTATTGCTCCTACCTATGAGTATGCCTTTGATGCTACTGAACCTTTAACACTCCCTATTTGTTTCCATCAACCCCTTATTTTTAGGTACAAATTAGGTAGTGTTATAAGGGTGAGTTGTATGTTGTTAAGGGGTTGAGATGGAAGGTGGTTAAAAGATTTCTATCTAAATGTCACTAGTAGTCCTGTTAGAAATTATTCTCTTTAGGCATATGATAAGAAATACTAATTGATGTACGAAGCATCATGGCACACCCTATTGTCACTATATGCATACACTTTGATGGGAAAATAACTATATAAGATACCTAATAAATTCCATACTATTATTCTTGTTGCTCGACTTTACGGACGGGGAAGGAACTCGACAACTTCTATTGGGAGAGGGAGAGGGAATCCGACCAACTCCACTTCAAATAGTAGGGACTCGATGAAGAATGGAGGTCCACAAATAACAAGAGGAAATATAGTTCAAACTGGATTCGGTGATCTGATGGGCTACCGTAACAGAGTAGATTCTTTTATCCGCATATTAACAGTTATCGGTCGAGCATGCCCCTATCCTCGCCAATTGATGAGTTTCGATAATTCTGTTGTCAACTATAGTTCCCAATGAGCAAAAATGTGAGTAGGAGGAGGGGGAATCTATGATATGAGATTGAATCTTACAGTACCCATGATATATGCCACCCGAATAGGAAATGGCACCACCTAGATATGCCACTCCTAGTCCTTGATGACATGTGCTTTGATTCGAATCCAAACTATAGAAGACCCATGCCATGCTTCAAATATTGACTATATATATACAATATAGTTTTTGTTGACCCCAATTATTTGATTTTTGTATACCAATTTAGACAATGATTTTCATACAAAGTTTCTAGAGTGATGGAAACGAATTTTAAAATTATACGACATGGGTTGTATGCAGAACATGCCCAATTAGTCGACAAGGGAGAAGTTTTCCTAGAAAATGTGTGAGGTGGATGGTATAGGTGTTTCTTTGAAGGAAACTTACCTAGAGTTTCTCTCCATTGTCGGATTCCAGATCGACTTCAATACATTTTACATTTTCGTGAATGTCTAAATTGACCTCCATATATGTCCTTTGCTAGTGACTATTTAAACTCAACTTGTAAACATTTTACTTGATGGTGGATATGAAAATCATCTCATTTTCAGCTATTGGTCACTAAAGATTCGACTTGCTCTCACCCTTATTTTTGTCATATTTCCTTCCCCATGTGATCGGAAAACATCTTTTGGTCGACTTGATTTAGAAGAAATTCGACTTGAGTAATTCAATTATGGTCGACCCAACTTACTTCAGCCTCAACCCGACTTTGTATTTCTTAATTTATGTTTGTTTCAACTTCAACCTTCGGGGTAGGTTATTTCACTTCTTACTTGGACCAACTCGACTTCGAAGAAATTCCACTACAGTAATTCGACTTTGGTCATTCCGACTTGCTTTGGCCGATTTGTATTTCCTGACTCAATTTTTATTCAACTTTGACCTTTGAGGTAATTTACTTCACTTCTACTTTGACTTACTTGAATTAGAATAAAATCGACTTGAGTAATTCAACTTTGGTTGTCACGACTTACTTTGGACGACTTGTATTTCTTTGTTGGATTACTGAGAGGGGGGGTGAATCAGTAATAACGTAATTATAATCCTTTTTCTTCAAATGTTATATCAATGTAGAATTATTATCCAATAATGAGCAGTAATAAATAAAAAATCACACACATACATAGTACACCAGTGTTTTATGTGGAAACCCAAATCGGGAGAAAACCATGGAATGCTTTTTCTTATATGTCTTGAAGAATTACATTCATTGGAAGCACCAACTTCCTTTGTTTTCCAGCTGCAACTGGAAAGAGGATCCAACCCCCTAGTCTCTCGGGCTACAACCTGAGGGAATCTCCAACTCCCCAAATCTCTAGCTACAACCAGAAGGAGGCTACAACCCCCAATGTTCTTCAGCTACAACCCGAAGGTGGCTACAACCACCTGTCATTGACCTGTCCTGCCACCCTGAAGTAGAAGTAGAATGATGGAACCACTGTCACACTATCACTGTGAGATATACCGGTCATAAACCTGTACGAATAAATTTGAACCATGCATCAACCTGTACCTCAACCTGTAATCAACCTGTACCACAAACAAGTGCATCAAGCATGCACCAACCTGTAATCAACCTGTACCATAAACAAGTGCATCAACCATGCACCAACCTGTAATCAACCTGTACCATAAACAAGTGCATCCAACCATGTACCAAGTATATACCAATCATGTGTCAACTACTCATCAATATGTACCAACATCATCAACTATACACC
>ML778380.1:139238-156320 GCA_009831015.1 Picea engelmannii | reverse complement strand
GATTTGTTTTCTTCTTTCTTTGATTTTGGTCTGCCTGTTTCATCAATTGTTATGTTGATGCTTTCCACAACTTTGTTTAATCTTAGATTGTAACACTTGTATGCTTTCCTTGTACTTGAGTAACCAACAAGTATTCCTTTGTCGACGCGAGAGTTAAACTTTTCCATTTTTCCATCTTCTCTTTTGATGTAGCATTTGCTTCCAAAAACTCTGAAGTGCTTCACATTTGTTGGTCTTCCTTTCCATAGCTCGTATGGAGTTTTATCAGTGTTGTTTCTGAGCATTACTCTATTTTTAATGTGAACTGTTGTATGCACTGCCTGTGTCCAAAAAATATCTATCAACTTTGAATCCATTATCATTGTTCGAGCCATTTCTTGTACTATCCTATTCTTTCTTTCAACAACTCCATTCTGTTGAGGTGTCCTAGCGATGGAGAATTGCCTTTTTATTCCATGATTGCTGCAATAGTCCATAAATTCCTTTGAGGTGAATTCTCCTCCATTATCCGATCTTAATCATTTGATTCTTGAATCCATCTCATTTTCAACCATTTCCTTGTAGATCCTGAAATTTTCAAAAGCTTCTGATTTGTTCTTGAGAAAGCAAACTATAGTCATTCTTGTATAATCATCAACTAATAACATAAAGTATCTCTCACCTTTTAAGCCTTTTTTTGTAGTTGGTCCAACAAGATTAGTATGCACAATTTCCAGTGGTTTTGTTTTTGAATATTCATTTCATTTGAACCTGGTCTTTGTTTGCTTTCCTTGTTGGCAATGATTGCATAAAGTGTTGGTTGGTTTCATGATCTAGGGAATTTCTATGACAACTTCTCTTTTGCTAACTTTGACAAGGTTATCAAAATGTATGTGACCCATTCTTCTGTTCCATAGCCAACTTTCATCTTCCTTTCCTAGAAAACACTTTTCATTTGCAATTTCACTTAACACATATATGTTGCTTGAAGTTCTTGCAGCTGTAGCGACCAATTTCCCTGAACCTTATTTTCTTATCTCACACTTTTGTGAATCGAAAGTAACTTTATGACTTTAGTCACACATTTGACTCACACTTAAAATATTATGTTTCATATCTTCTACTAGTAGAACATTTTTTACCTTTTCATTCTTGTTCCCAATTCGGACTGTGCCTTTTCCAATGATTTTGAATGAATCATCATTTCCAAAGGAGATCGATCCATCTCTTTCCTCTTGTAATGTAAGAAACTTGTCTCTATCACCTGTCATGTGTTTTGAACATCCATGTCAACATACCAACCACGTTTCTTCTATTGAGCTTGTAGAGTGACTGTGCATTCTTCATTTCTATACTGATCTTGTTTTCTTATACATTTCATTTTTTGAGATTCTTGTTTGTGACTCTGTTGAGGTTCTTTAGGAGGGACTGTCATTCTGCAATTTTTGGCCATGTGTCCAAAATTGTTACATTTGTAACATTCCACTTCAGTGCTCAAGGATTAAATCCTGTTGTAACTTCTTCTCTGTGTTTCATTAGGTCTTCTTGAATAACCTCTTTGTGTATATCTCTCAAAGTAGTTATTGTTCCTGTTGTTAGCTCTGCAATTTACAGCTTTATGTCCAAAATTATTACAAGCATAACATAAACCAAAAAATATAGTTTGATACCTGGTAGTTGAATATCTTATGAAAGGAGGTGCTCTTATGAATCATTCTTCTTCTTGAGGCCTATCTATCTGTTGTTGATTCTGAAATCTGAATCTTTTCGATGGAGGAGTGTCCCTGTAATCTTCCTTATCTATCTTTTTATCCCCTTTGATTGTTTTTGCATAACTTTTTGGATTTGTTTCTTGCTCTGTTGTTTTGGAGCTTGATCCCTTTTCTGTTTGATTGTATCCAAGTTCGGACTTGTCAAGATAAGATTTTTGACTGCTAATAATGTCATTTAGAACTTTTGAGCTATTCTGCATATTTTTCTTTTGAATATCCTTTCTTAGTGTGACAAACTCTGCTTCCAGGTTTCCAATGATCCTGTCCTTTCCTTCTAGTTGTTCTTTGAGTGCTTCTTCAATTCTTTTATCTTCTTCTATTTGAACCTTCAATTTGGTAGTCATTTGTTCTAGTTCTTGAGTGTCTTTTTTCTTATCTAGTTCTTCTTGTAGTTTCTTATTTTTCTTCTTTTCTCTTCTGATAACTTCTATGGCACTCATTAATTCTTCTCAGAAGTCAACTTCCGCCTCTTCAATTTCTTCTTCATATGATTCTTCATATTCTTCTTCGAAGTCTTCTTTATCAGAGTCTTCTACTGTTATCGGACTAATCGGTAGGTGCAAAAACTAACAAATCTCCCTAGATCCACCTAGATCTAGAACAAAACAGAACAGGACATGACTCTTTCCCTAAGTTTTGACCATTGAATTAGCTAATAGGGAGGAACAAGTAACATACCTTTGTATCGCTTCCTAAGGACTCTGTTGCTCCCACTTCGCTTCGGTGCTCTCGTGAGGTCAAGACAAAGACAACACAAACCAACCAAAGTGAAGATAGCAAAATATATTCAACTGTCAACTTATGTGTATGATCAAGGAATTACACAATAAAGTGAGAATAGCTTTATGGGAAAGGGACATGCCACTGTATCATATTAATTGAAAGTAGAAGATTACAACCTGATCGCCTTGATGTCACAAGCTCCCTTTCGGTGGCTCTTGGCTCCAACACACACACTTTCTCAATCCTTGTATGAAGAAGATCAAATCCTCTTGATAGACTTGCTAGAGTCTCCAAGCTCCTGTTCAAGCTAAGTCCTTCACACAATCCTTTCACCAATTCTCCAATGAATCTTGCTTAACCTTTTCCATGAGAATTCCATCAATATATAGTAGAGAATGAGATGGTTACTTGGATAAGAATGATCCCACAATATCAGGGAATCCAGTACAAGGATAACCATTCGAATGCTAACCCATTCTTCTAGAAGATTCCCTTCTAGAACCATCGATAATCCATCTTTTTCCAAGCTTTAGAACGAGTTCACACCCTAGCTATGTAGCACAGTACGAGAAGTTCGCACCCTAGCTTAAGGCAACCTGCGAGAATGGGTCATTCTCGCACCCTGGTATACTAGCAACCTGCGAACCCTCTTCGAAAGTAAGTTTTCTGGGAAGAGATGAATGTCAGTTTTCTCAGGAGAAAGTTCTTATGAGGAGCCTGAGTACACCATTGTCAATACACCATCATGATGACCAAAATCATGGGTAACAAAATTCCCCCCAAAGTATGAGGCCAGAACCAGTGACAGCCGAAAGACTTTGTAAGCTGCATGTGTGTGTTGGAAACCAGGAGTGCACCTAATCGGAAACCTGCAAACAACGAAGCATTTGCAGAATATCATATATATTAATTCTGAGGTAGGCATTCCCATACTCAGATAACAGATGGATGATATTGTAGACATAGGTCATGGCAACCAATCATACACTGTGGATCCATGCCGTCAAAATATAGCATAGCCACCAGGAATACACTGTGGATCTATGCGAGAAAATTCAAATTGAGACGACATGGCCACAAGACATACACAGTGGATCTATGTGTCGTAGATTATACATATTCCATCGCAACCTGGATCAAGAGATGATATCTAGGGTCTTCAATCTCATCGCCCAAAAGTACGAATCTAACCATGTGATTACATGTGTTGAAGTCGAACATGGTAGAAACCACTCGATTACCGGTCATTAATGAAACCGTTAACAAGTGCAAGGGAAATCACCATTGATGTCATTGACTCCCAAGGTACTCTAGTACAATCCTTTGAATGTGAATAAATGAGTTGAAGTTGAACATCCGATGGAATCTTTCGATCAGGGGTCAATGATGTAAACCCATTGTTGAAAGCGAGGAAACCTGCCATTGAGGCATGCAAGTTCCAAGGTACCAAATAATTTCTAAGTCTTGTTTCCAGATAATGAGCTGAAGTCGATGGAACAAAACTCGTCACAGGAGGGCCTTGATGTATCCCCCATCAATGACATGAAATGAGTAATAGATTTTGAAGGTGAAACAGAGTATGATGTAAGTTGAACTGGACACGGGGAAGGCTGACACTGAGAGAATGGAAAAATGCAGATGGCCGACTCAATAGAGGTTTTAGATGAACTTCTCTTGAACATATGAATGACACGACCAATGATTTGGCAGCATTGACTCAAAGACAACACAGGGAATGACCTTGTAGCAAATCAAATGAGAGACAAATGGATTTCCCAAACCGGCTTCAAATAATGAATAGGGGGTGTCATGTTCAAGAGTGACACTTACTGCCAATCAATATGAAGATGAAAACATATCCCTTTCCCAAATTTTCCCCCACCATTTCTGGCGAGTACCTCTTTATTTTTATGCAAGCTTGAGGAGGATAACATATGCTTGTTGATATAAGCTTATCCTTCGGAGTATGTTTAACGAACCCTGAGAAGAAGTGGTTCGGTCCCATTACGGGTCTTTCGATGTTTGTTTAACGAGTCCAAAGATAGAAAAATTGAAGGTTTTTCATGATTATAGAGTTTGGAAAAACACTTAAAAGAGAATTCTCTCAGTTCCTTTTTCGTAAACTAGTCTGATGAGACTGAAAAAGAGATAAATTATCGCTCATCAGACACTTTCTTCAAATACTTTATCGAGCGTGAAAATAGAAAGGTTGCTCAGCTATCTTTTCATGTTTAGAGAGTCTGAAAAGAGCTTAAAGAGGATTCCAGGGGGGTTCATTTTTCGTGTAACCTTGTTGAGCCCGAAAAAGTGATAAAAGTATGCTCGATCGCATTCTCATTTATTTTCGAGCATGAGAACGGACAAAGACCCAGCTCGAGGTTTTATACAAAAACCATAAAAAACTAACAAAACATGCGATGAAAAAGAAAAAATATGTCTGCATCCCTGTACATGACCATCGAAGTCGTTACACCTATAAAAGTTACACTCAAAAGGGCATTAGGGTTTAGGTTTTAATAAATAAACAATTATTAAAAATTAAATAACATGGTAAAAGTCAATATGAAGGAGTAAAACTCTTTTTACCATATCATTTTCACTTTTCACTATTTGAGCTCCAAAACCCCTCTTTTTACCCTCGAAGTTCGGCGTCAGATTGCAGGAGTTACGAGCATCCATTCGACGAACCGTCAGCGGCAGTGAGGTAGGCTCTTTGTCCTCTACTTTTTCATGGTTTCATTTTGCATTTTCATTGGTCAAAACTCATTTTTGAGTCGGTTTTATGAGCCATACTTGCGCTCATCCATTCTCACAGGTGGGCTACACGGGACCTGCGACAATGGGTCATTCTCGCAAGTGAGCCCATAGTAGCCTATGAGGTTCTCGCACTGTGCCTAAAGGGCACCTGCGAGAACCACAAAGAATAAAAAAAAATTGAAGTTTTTCTCAATGAAAGAAAACCAAATTGTGAGTAGAGTTATTAATCTTCTTTTTGTGCTTCTTATGCAGGTAGTTGGCCATCAAAATGGTTCTTGAATGGCGTGAAAGGGAGCATGAAGAAGACAATGCCATTGTCGAAAATCATCCACCCACTATTGCTGCTTTGAGAAACTGTGGTCTTCTGAAGTAATTTTGTATCTCGGACATGAGGGCCCAAGTTAGGTTATTAGAGTACCTTGTGCATATGTGGGATCCCGATCAGCAGGTATTCCATGTAGGGGTCCACACACTGTCCTTAGATATTGAGGACATTTACTTCTTGACTGGACTGTCACGGTGTGGGTACCATGTGAGCCTGACTAGTAGCAGAGGTGGTGGGCTGCCCATGAGTGAGTACTGTCGCATACACTGTGTTCCTGAGGAAGAGAGGAAGAAAGGGAAAGCAGCTATTTTGGGAGTGCGGGATTTGACCCTCCACACTATTTTATTCACCATTGCACGTATGGCCGGGAACTCTGCTACTGACATGGCACTCCAAAGTTACTTTTAGTATGCTATAGAGTGTACTGAACCTCGAGTTTTTAACTGGGCAGATGTAGTGCTTCGTAGCATGAAAATGCAGTTGACCAAATGCAGATGAGGCAACCTGAAGCAATTCAGGTACGGATCTTTGTTGGTGTCCTTCTTTCTCGAGAGGGTTCCATTACTAAGGCTGCAGGTGGAGTGGAATTTACTAGCTCCCAGGGATCCAAGAATGTTGAGATGGTGTCATCTCATGGCCCGACACGTAGCTGGACTAATTATCAAGTATGATGATACTTTCTTCGACTGGCTGCGACCACAGATGTTGATGGTCGATGATTATGCTTATGCCGGGTTGGATTTCCGAGGAGATCCAGACTTAGTCCTGCTGGAGGATGCTCAGTGGGGGGAACTTGGTAAGAAGTACACCTTCTTCCTTTTTAATGTTTTTGTGAATTTTATTATATGCAAATGTTTTTTATATGTTTTTCTAAAGACTAAATACAAAATTCATTTTTTGATGACATAGATGTGGGACCTTACCGACCTCCTGGTACTTCTCGCATTCAGCGGTGGGGAGAGGTGGTGCCAGTGCCACAATGGGACACTAAGGATTATCAAGTAGTGGAACAAAACCTAGAGGGTTTGACAACAGATATTCCAGACATGCCTCTTGGATAGGTTCCACGACGTCATCAGCGTCACATAGTAGGAGTGTTAGAGTCCATAGGCTGACTGCTCCATAGGGTTGCCCGAGCAGTCGTATGTTACCATGAACGTCATCCATGACATCATTTTGTAGAAGCTATGAGCTTCATATTTTGACATTTTGGTCTTCGGACAAAACTTTTTGTAAAAAACTCTTTTGATCGTTATATATACAGACAGCTTCTACTGGTTTATCATGTGTTATGTGAAAATTGATGTGATTGATTTATAAATGATCCAAATGTCTATCTAATACATAGTTAGCCAATGCATCAGTTAATGTATTTAGACATCTAGGAATATGTTGATATTCAATATAATCAAAATAACGTTCCAAGAGGCGAATTCGCAAATACACCCGTAACAAAGTAGGACTTCGAATAGTATAGACATTACTTAACTGTAGTACTACAAGCTGTGAATCGGTTCGCACAACCAAATGACAGATTCTGAGTGAGATAGCATCAACCAATAATTCGATAATGGCGCTATACTCTACAATATTGTTGGTTGCACGGCCGAGACACACACCTCGTAAGGAGACAAATTCGTTTGTAGGGGCATAAATTGCCCATGCAGTGGAAGAAAGGTTCTGAGTACTATGGCTAGCGCCATCAGCGAAGCCAATATAGGGTAGCGAAGACTCTGACATCTGGAAATCAAACACAATGTCACATAAGGGCAGAGACCATATAACGACAAAAGCAAGCTATAGTAACACACAAGAAGTATGATACAATAAAAATACAAGTACTCGTGCACAAATGATTTTATGCATAGTACTTCTTCAAGTACAACCCATTCCTAGGTTCCATGGATGATTTAAGGGTCTAAATTTCGCTCAAGGGATAATTTTCCATGGTTTTTCCAAAAATGAGATTCGTTATTTTAAAAATGATTCGCCCAAATTCTATAGGATAAAATTATTTTACCTTAAAAATCACCAAAATTTTATAAAAAATATATAAAATCCTTAGATATTTGAATATTTTTACAAAAATATCGCCAATCATTTATAGTTGGCATATGAAGGGTTAATAAGATTCGCCAAGGTTTCCACATTTTAAAATAAATTTCCATCCTTAAAATCATCCCTACTGGGTTCACTCAAAGGGATACCATCGTAATCTACTAACTCATAATCTCCTTTTTCCAAAACTCGTCGAACGATATAAGGACCTCACCACATGGCTTCGAATTTTCTAGCTCCTAACATATCTCGATCTTGTTCATAGAGGAGAACAAGATCTCCTTCGGAGAAAACGCGAGGCTTGACATGTTTGTCGTATTGGGCCTTGACACATTTTTTCTAAGCTTCTATGACTAAGGTGGCATTGCGTCAAGTTTCGTCTAATCGCATAAGATACAATAGACATTATTCCTCAGCAGAAGAGTTTGGTAGGAGTTCAACAACTAGTTTTAAAGAGGGTATCTTGCATTCAATCGAGAGAATAGCTTCCAAACCATAGACTAACCGGAAAGGTGTAAACCCAGTAGCGGACTTGACAGATGTCCGGTAAGCCCACAATGCCAAAAACAACATTGTGTGCCAACTTGTTTTGTGAATCCCTATCATTCATCGGAGCATAGTTATGAGAACTTTGTTAATTGCTTCGACCTGGCCGTTGGCTTGTGGGTAATAGGGCATTGAGTTATCATGGCGAAAACCCAACTTTTCAGTAAGTTCAGACATCATGAAGTTCCTAAAGTGGCTACCGTGATCAGTGACGATAGCTTGGGGAACACCAAAACGATCCATGATGTGATTAAAAATGAATAATGATGCGGTCTTTCCCCTACAATATTTGTAACTGGCGAAGTGTAGAAGGATAAGGGAGATTAAGGATCGCCTCAACCTTTAAAGGATCCACCCAGATCCCTTGATGTGAAACGATAAAACCTAGAAGTCGGCCAGATTCCACGCAGAAAACGCACTTATGAGGATTCAAACGTATATGGTAGAGCTGATAGTGAACGAAAATGGCTCGGAGATGGGTTGGGTGATTGACTCGACGCATTGAGTGAGTGGGTAAATCATCCACATATGGTTGAACGATGTGCTTGATATCATGGAAAGCATAAGACATAGCACGTTGAAAAGTTGCACCAGCGTTCTTGAGACCGAAAGGAAGTTTCCGATAGAAAGTACCCCAAGGACAAATAAAAGCGGTCTTATGTTGATCCTCGGGAACAATGTTGATTTGATTATACCCGAAGAAACCATCCATCAAAGAGAAGATTTCACTTCCGGCGCAATCGTCGGCAATCTAATCGATTAAGGGGGTTGGAAAGCTGTCTTTGGGACAAGCTTTGTTGATATCCCTATAATCAATGCATACACGAATTGTGCCTTGTTTCTTGTCGATCGGGATAAGATTGGAAACCCAGTCTGTGAGAGCCACCGGATAAATAAAACCATCTTTAAGAAGTTTTTCATCTTCGAGCTTGATAGTCGTCGCTTTACGTGGGTGAATTGGACGAAGGCATTGCCGGATAGGTTTAGCGTCGGGGTATGTCTTGATCTCATGTATCACAATCTTAGGGTCGATACCCGACATTTCTTCGTAGCTCCAGCCGAAGATGTCACGAAACTCTTTGAAAAGGGATGTATAGGTGATGACTTTGTCAGAAGAACATAAAGCTCCGATATGGACATTTTCGACAATCCCAGGTTTGACGGATATGTCGAGGGGAATAGTGGGTGAGATATTTCTTAAGTTCCCTTCAGAAAACACATTGTGTGTGAACTCGGGAATGGTTGAGATGATGACAACGGTCGATGGGGTCGAGATCCATTGATAGTTCTCAATTGTATGTTGCTCCAAAAAGAGGTTGGAACGATGATGTCCATCGTCCCAAGGGGTGTCCTCCATGACATACATGATCATCTTGTCAGTAGGAAAAATGACACGAAAAGGATCGGGAGACAACTCACCAAGAGATGGGCTAGAAGGTGTTGCCGATTGAATGGCCTAATAGGCAGATTCGACCAGACTTAACGGAATTTTGTCACTGTAATGAAGATAATCTCTAGGGTCAGGTACTATCCAAGGGTTGTGAGACGCAGGAAGTTCATGAATCGAGGTGGAGATCATGTTGATTGAAGCAACAGACAAGTGTGGAACATTGGGTGGTGGAATGAGGAAAGTATCCATTAACGAAGAGTCTTTGATAAAGCTTACACCGATGTTCTCATAACCCGGTGGGGTTTTAGCGATGAACGGTACATTGCCATTATGAGTATCAGAGTTAAAGAAGGATAATTGGTCGACAGTGACAACCTTTCCTTGATGTTGGAAATGTACCACACGGAAAAGGGTCAACACAATGGCACGCATGGAATCGATCCAGCTGCGGCCAAGAAAAAGATTATAATCAATGGGAGCGTCGAAGACTTCCACTTCGACTTGGACCATTTTGCCTTCCAACATGATGGGCAATGAAGGAAGGACACCATAGGGCTTAAAATCGGAGCCATTGAAGGCTTTAAGAGTGTTCTGGGATTTGTTCAAAGGGGGAGAGCCAATGGATTTCCAACAAATAAGAGACATGACACACATCGAGGCACCCTCGTCAATAACGGTTTGAAAAAAAAAAATTCAGAGACAATCACTTGGATCTGGAACGCGAGTTGAGGGGGAAACCTTGGAATGTGATCTTCCAAGTCAAAGATTATTAAATTCGTATCCGTTGGATCGATTCCACCGATAGCTTTCAACAGTGCCTTCTGTTGTGTGGGACAACTTTGAAGGACTTCAAGGGCTGACATCGCAGAAGGTGCTTGGGCCAGATCTTCAACAATGTTGTAGTTATGGGTAGCATGAGCATGAGGATTGAAAGATGATTTTCGAATGACGTCCTTTGGGGGGGGTCGAAGAACTATGTCGAGGCTCGATTGTTCGAGATCAAGAGGATCGTTGGTAGGTGGAGTAGCGGGAGAGGGTTGTACCAATGAAGGAGGTAGATCATCAACCTTCTCTTTAGAGGGAGAATAATCTTTGGCTCGAGTAGTGAGTGCAACGTCGCTCTGCTTTGAATCGATAGTACACATCAATACATAGGACATAGTAGAAGATGTGGGTTGGTCATGAATGACCAACTGAGCCTGTTGTTGAGATGGGAAGGGTTTGGACAAAACGACCGGAGCAGGTGGTTTTGGAGCTCCTTGAAGGAACTTAGTGACCTCAATGCGTCATGGAAAATCCTTCATGTAGTGATCATCACCACAGATAAGACAAGGGTATCATGGTTTGCGCTTATCTCGATCGTCAACAGGGGTAGTTTTGGTTCGCTCGGCTTGAGAAGTATTTTTGTCCTCCTTATTCTTACCCCTTCCCTTTTTGGATTTGTTTTTACCGGCTGAGGTAGATTGAATTGCATTTACCTCAGAAGTCTTGCCGGCAGGAGGGGTAGGAGACGAAGCATTTTGAACATTAGAAGAAGTAGGTTTGGGGTTTGCGCTTGAGGCGGAATGTGGTTGGGCTTGGAAAGTTCCAATCACACCATCGGCTGCATGTGAAGCAAATGGAGTAGTTAAAGTGGCGGAAATGGAAGGATGAGGTAAGTCAGGTAGTAAATCATAAAGGGTACCCATTTGCGAATAAACGAGGTCAATATATTGAGCATGACTTATGGCCCAGTCTTCCATGACTACTCCACCCATGGAAATGTCATGACCGATGTCATTCACAAACAATTTTGTGAACCATTCTGCCAGCAACTGATCGGGGAGTTCGAGTTTAATGAGACGTTGTCTCCTTCGCCACTCATGAATGTGATCAGATATATGAGTGGCTTTGTTTTGTTTGAAAGAAGTCAAAATCTTGGTCCCTATGTCATAACGAATCGGTAATTGGTAGTGTGTGAGGAAATCCATAGCTAGGGTGTTGAAGTCAGAGAAGAAACCCCATGGTAATTCTATATACCACTTCGCAGCAGAACCTGTGAGGGTTCATTGAAAAAGACGTAAATGAATAGATTCATCCATCAACGATTTGGATGAGCACCAGAGGTGAAAAGTCATAATGTGATTGTTTGGGTCCTCTCCTGCTTTGCGTCAAATTTAGGAATGTCTGATGGTAGCTTGGCTCGTATAGCAGGCCATTGGGGAGAGTGATGAATTGGATCATTTAAAATCCTTAACAAATTCGGAAGATCCAAAGTGGCGATAAAGGGCAACTGTCGATTCACCTACGGGTACTGGTGGCTCTGGGGAGGAAGCCCCGTCAGCAAACTAGTAGGACCATAAGCAGTCTGCATATAATGTGAAGACCTAGACAGATTTAGTGGTGGTTGAACAAGATAGTATCTCATGGGATTGTATCCTAGAACAGGAACGTGAGTTTGAGCAGCTGAGCCCCACATAGGATTGAACGAACCTGGATATGGTTGGCCCATACTAGGGGGTATTACGGACACAGTCGAAAACTGCTGCCCCCCAGTCGATTGAGGAGGATGTTGTATCAACTAATTCCAATACTGGGCCAAGGATGGAGGTATGTTTTGTCCAAAAGGTGGGGTCATTCCTCCTATCGAAGATGGTGTTCCAATTGGGGGTTGAGTTCCAATTGGTACTTGTGTTCCAATAGGAATTTTCCCGCTGAGAGGGGGTTGAGTCATGCCACCTTGGTGAAATTGTCCCCCGACGGGAATCTGGTAATTTGGTGTGAATGACAGAATAGTGCCACTAGGATTAAGACTTCCAGTAGAAGACGAGGAAGGTCCTCCAAAAGGAAATTGAGGGAGTGTTGGAATAAAACCGGGAAGAGGGTGCCCAGAAGAAGAAGGACCACCAGGAGAGCCGGATGGGGTCTGCATAGAAGTGGGAATGGAAGCATTCAACGCATGGTATCCAGGTGGTAGTGTCGGAATGACGTTGGGCGTACGCGGTGTGTTGATGGGAGAGAGACTAACTGCAGTAAACCTGGTTGGAACACTCATAGTATTTGTGTGATGGGCCATTTCGATAGGGACAGTAAAGAGATAGGCGGCAGTAAATGGTACTGTCTCTGGACTAGAGATTTTGGAAATCATAGGTGGGGTGATTTCGGAAATCACAGGTGAACCTGGACCAAAAAGGCCCCATCAAAAAATACCTGTAGACCAAAAAATATCTTAGCCTTTTATGCCGGGAAAGGGTCCAACTGGTGATCCAGAAAATGTAACAACTAAGTCTCCAGAAGAATTTAGTCGCATAAACGGTCGCTCAGAATCAGGGTGAAGTCAAAAGTCCTCTCAAGTATTGGTGATTCGAAAATGTTCTAGAGAGTCAGTTCGTTCCACTTGCGGCGTGGTGACGACTGGGACTTCACTTAGCCGAGGAGAGCCCTCAGGTGTACTTGTAGGCAAGGGTTGAGAACCTTCCAGATGCTCTAGAGATAAACCCTGCATTCTACGTGAATGATGTGGAGGAGCTATTGTAACTGAGTGACAAACTTCACAAAGAAAATCTTATGGTCAACTTTGGTAAACAAACAACACGCGCTAGTAAACAAAATCTAGGAAGGAACACCAAGCAAACAAGACCTTCTAATTCTGAAGCCACTAGTTGGTGATGAAATCCAATGTCACAACAATGAGATGAGAAGGGGTTGGGCTAGGGTGGAAAAGTTACGCTGACGACCTGCTTAATGCACTTACACCCTGGTGCAAGCTCCCACACATAATCGTGGGTATACTCTCCAAGGATCCCGAGTGAGTTTGGTCAACGTCGATTCGAGGTATCGTGAAGACTTTCCCCTTCACAGTCACCTCGTGTAAGAACCTAGAAAGATAGGCCACTAAGGTTACCACCGACAACAATAAATCCTAGGGGGATAGTCGACAGTCCGATCCACACACAAGGGTAGGGTATCTAGCCCGAAATCAACTCAAAAGGATTCCACTCATCATTATGGGTATACCTCCAAGTGATCCTCGTAATACATGCAATCTCTACACTGATATCAACAAAGCGGGGTGAGTAACTCTGTCAATATCAATGCAACCTCGTGTTTAACCCTTGTGTGAGAAGGGCTTCCCAGAACAAGATATTGTAAATCAAATTTGACACTCCTTAACACAAGATGCTATTGTGTGTTTCGTGCTTTGGAGAGTGTATCTCTCTTCCTATTCCAAAGTGCTAGCCTAGCTAAATGTTGGTGTAATAGAGCCCTAGAAAAGAGTTACTAGTTAAATTTTACAATTGCGTAGTGTTATTAATAGTTGTTGTTACTTAAAGGAAGCGGAGATGAAACTGATGTTGTATAAGACACTGACCCAACGATGCATGGATAAGAATGAAATATAGCAATTTTCGTTCAATGAATCCTATGTATGGGAGGGAAAGAGAAGTTTTCCGGATCACACTTGAACTACAAGACACAATTTCCTTTAAAATGCAAATGCAAGAAATCATGTATCAATAACAATTCTCTATTGTTTCTTTTTCAATAACTTCAACAATTGATTTTCAATACTTTTGAAGACGAAAATGCTTTTGAAAATGAAAATTCTTTTGAAAGAAAAACCTTGTTCACTTTTCAAAAAGGACCTACACCATGAAGGTGAGAGTGTAGAAAATAAAAAACTAATGAACAAGCAATAGATAAAAAACCCAAACCACTCTTTCAATGGAAACAAAAATAACAAGAAAACCAAACTAGTCTTGTCAATTGCATGAGAAAAATGAGTTTTCAAACAATGAGCAAATGATAAAGACAAAGAAGCTCAACTTTCAATCGATCCCCGGTTCTTAACCAGGAAAGCACACTCAGATTCCTCAATCAGAGAGTATATCCTTGCCGAGAAAAGTCAAGAAACGAAAGTCAAGAAAAAAGTGACAAGAAGAGCCTTTGAAATCCTAAGACTGTTCGTGCACAAAAACGAAGACAATAAAAACATCAACCAATGGTCCAAGAAACTCTTTTGAGGCACCTACATTGATCTAGGTAGTTGAATATGCAAAAACTCAAATCCAAAATTTTGAAAAATAGGGTTCGCAGGCTAAGAGTGTTACATAGTGTGAGAATAGGTGATTCACGTAGGTGAGCTTTGAGCAGAGTGCGAGAACCTCGCACTGAACCTAAAGGCAGGATGCAAACTCAGTATGTTCTCGCAGGCCACTGTGGAGTGCAGTGCGAGAATGTCTGAAACTAGTCAAATTTTTGGAAAAAGACACGAAATTTGAAGAGGCCTCTGGATCCAAAGGGTCTATTAGGGTATCCTGAAGACTCAGATATTGATATGAATGGAGAAAGTTAAGGCAAGAGAAAATGGCCAAGGAAAAATACCAAAAACCACAAAGAAAATTGGATATCTCCCCAGCGGAGTCGCCAATTTTGTTATCAGACTAATCGGTAGGTGCGAACACTAATAGATCTCCATAGATCTACCTGGATCTAGAACAAAACAGAATAGGACATGACTCTTTCCCTAAGTTTTGACCATTGAATTAGCTAGTAGGGAGGAACAAGTAACATACCTTTGTATCGCTTCCTAGCGTCTCTGTTTCTCTCGCTTCGCTCTGGTGCTCTCGTGAGGTCAAGACCAAGACAACACAAACCAACCAAAGTGAAGATAGAAAAATATATTCAACTATCAACTTATGTGTATGATCAAGGAATTACACAATAAAGTGAGAATAGCTTTATGGGAAAGGGACATGCCACTGTATCATATTAATTGAAAGTAGAAGATTACAACCTGATCACCTTGATGTCACAAGCTCCCTTTCAGTGGCTCTTGGCTCCAACACACACACTTGCTCAATCCTTGTATGAAGAAGATGAAATCCTCTTGATAGACTTGCTACAGTCTCCAAGCTCCTGTTCAAGCTAAGTCCTTCACACAATCCTTTCACCAATTCTCCAATGAATCTTGCTTAACCTTTTCCATGAGAATTCCATCAATATATAGGAGAGAATGAGATGGTTACTTGGATAAGAATGATCCCACAATATCAGGGAATCCAGTACAAGGATAACCATTCGAATGCCAACCCATTCTTCTAGAATATTACCTTCTAGAACCATTGAGAATCCATCTTTTTCCAAGCTTTAGAACGAGTTTGCACCCTAGCTATGCAGCACAGTGCAAGAAGTTTGCACCCTACATTAAGGCAGCCTGCGAGAATGGGTCATTCTCGCACCCTGGTATACTAGCAACCTACAAACCCTCTTCAAAAGTAAGTTTTCTGGGAAGAGATGAATGTCAGTTTTCTCAGGAGAAAGTTCTTATGAGGAACTTGAGTACACCATTATCAATACACCATCATGATGACCAAAATCATGGGTAACATCTACTGCCATGAATAGAACTCTCCCTATTTCACTATCACCGACTTCATCTTCATCTGATGATGAGATGTCTTCTTTGGTGCAAAAGCTTTTCTTGAAAACTTTCTTTGTAGTTCTTTTACCTTTATATGTTTGCTTGCCTTTTGAGTAACCTTCATCATTTCTCTTTTTCTTATGAGGACATTTGTTAGCAAAATGACCAATACTGTCACAATTAAAAAAAATTAAAGGAATCTTACCTATGTACCTACCGTTGGTTCCCTTGTTCAGTCTTTTGACGAAGTTGGCCACTTCTTCATCATCTTCCAAGACATCGTTACTCCTGCTATATTCTTCTTTTTCCTTTTTCTTTTGATTTGATCTTTTGGATGCTTTGAAGGCTGCTTCTTTTACATCTAGATTTTCCTATTCAATTCTCATCTCATATGCTATGAAGATTCCATGAAGTTCGTCCATGCTTATTGAGTTTAGATACGATCTTTCTTCTAGTGCTAATATCTTAGGGTTGAATGTCATAGGAAGATATCTTAGTACCTTTTGAATAATTACAGATTCTTCGATTTCTTCTCCCAATCCTATGATTGCATTCACTATTTCATCAACTCGTAAGAAGTAGGTTGTGATATCTTCATCTTCCTTCATTTTTAGTTGTTTGAACTGACCTCTGTAAGTTTGAAGCTTTGTTGTTTTGAATTTTGAATCTCCTTCATAAATATTTCGAAGCTTGTCCCAAATCTCTTTAGCAGATTTACAATGTGCAACTTTGGTGAATACTGTATCACTGAGACCATTCAAAAGTGCATTTATGGCTTTGGAATAATTCTCACCAAGTTTCACTGCTTTTTCATTTGTTGGTGGAACTGTTGGTGCTGTGTATCCATCTACAATTGATTGCCAAACTTGAAATCTCTGTGCCTGTATATATGCCTTCATCCTTATGCTCCAAAAAACATACTTTTGTCCATCAAACTGTGGTATTCCATTTTTATATAAGGGCTTTCACCATAAGGGGACCACTTTGGAGTTAATCCATATTTACTTCTTATCAACCATGAAAAAACAATAATGAGTCATATTTACATCAAACACTATTGGGTCCATTACCCAAACCTTTGTGCTATGGGTCTTTCTTCAAGGGTTGACATCAATGACAACCAACCTTA
>ML778380.1:55634-136503 GCA_009831015.1 Picea engelmannii | reverse complement strand
CCCTTCTCAATATCGGTGAACATTCCAACAATGAGAAAGTCATTACAGAGATTAATGAAGGATGACAAAAACTCATAATCAAGGTCCTTAGAGTGAGTTGAGCCCCTTACTTAGTTCCTCCATCAATATTCTCTTGATTAATATTCATGGGTCGGGGAGCCAAGCCAAGAAGTTGGCCCTAAAGAGGATGGTGGATCTCAATTAGTGTGACTTTCTATTGATTCATGAGAATATGTGGAAGGAGGATCCTTTGGTGGTTAAGTTGAGGAATTTTTTGGGTAATTGGGATTTTCTTGCGGTTGAATCTCATGGAATTTCTAGGGGGTTAATTATCGGGTGGAATCACAACCTTTCACTGATGAATTATTATGCATTCTCCTTAGGTTTTCCTACATAGATCTTTAGCAAACTTTTGGGGTTGTCCTTTACTGTGCTTAATGTTTATGGTCCATATGAAGAGAGACAACAATATTGAGATAGGGTGCTCAATTTTCACTAATTCCACTCTGATAATCTTACCATTATGGGGGGGGTGCAATTTGAAATTTACCATGAAAAAAAGAGAGGCAATGGGGAAAAGTGTGAGGGTTGATTGATTCGTAGAGTTTTTCTCTAATAGATTTGAAGTTGGTGGACTAGTATCGGTGGAATGACTAAAAATTAGTCCTACATGGAGAAATAACAGGTCTGGAAGGGAAGGGGTTTTCAAAATATTGGATATATTTTTGGTACATAATATGTTGTTGCAGAAGGTGCCCCATTATAGGTCTTGGATTTATTCAAATAGGTGTTGGAATTATTTCCCTATCTTTCTTGAACTTGAACTTGATGAGTCCAAAGCAGGTTCTCCTTTCAATTTTAATCCTGGGTGGATAAAGGAAGAGGAATTCACTAGGTTGGTTAAGGAGATTTTGAAACCATTTGACTGCTCTTTGGATATTTCGGCAGGTGAACAATTCATTTTG
The DNA here is from genome assembly GCA_009831015.1 of Picea engelmannii. NCBI lineage: Eukaryota > Viridiplantae > Streptophyta > Pinopsida > Pinales > Pinaceae > Picea > Picea engelmannii. Next base: position 135,538 of record ML778380.1, on the reverse strand, counting down.
TCTTTAAAATTTGTTAAGAGGAAAGTGGTAGCCTAGGTAGGGGAGAGGTACACATATTGAGATTAAAATATGGTGGAAGTGGAAAGTGGAGTGGAGGATTTGGTACCTAGACTTTCTTTTGGATCTTTTGGAGAGGATCAATTACTTAGGTTAAAAAAACTTGAAGAGAAGAGGAAAAAAATACTTTTGGACAAGGAGTTAGACTCACAAATTAAAAGCAAAGCTACCTAGAGAGAGTTGGGGGATAACAATACTAAGCTCCTCCATACATTTTCCAATCATAGAAGTAATATTAATACAATTTGGGAGCTACAAGATCATGGTTGTACTAAGGTTAGAGGATTTAAAGGTTCAACAAAACTAGGGGTAAAGCACCTTGAAGGGATATACAAAGAACCAAAGAGAGAAACTTTGGTTGAAATTTTAAAATTCATATCTTATTTCCCTAGAACAATTAATGAGGAGATTAATGAGGATTTGTACATGCTTGTGACTAAGGAGGAGTCTTTTTCTATCTTACAATATTTTAAGAAGGACAAGAGTCCTGGACCAGATGGGTGGTTGGTGGAGTTCTATATCAAGTTATTTGATTTGTTGAGAATAGTGGAGGAGGCAAGAACTTATGGAAGGATGACCAGTGGCCTAAATGCAACCTTTATTGCCTTGATACCCAAACATACCTACCTGGAGTCTCTTGATAGGTTTCAAATTATCTCATTGAGAAATTACTTCTATAAGATTATTTCAAAATTAATAGCAATGATATTGAATCCTATCCTATCTGAGTACATCTTAGTTGAACAATTTGGTTTTATACAAGGAAGACAAATCCACCTATAGCCAATTTGGTTATATACCAAATCGGTTTTATATCTTCAATTTTTTCTATTACACCTTGGCTTCTCATTACTTGTTGTTAGGTGGATAATGCGTTGTGTAACTACTTCTTCCTTTGCAATATCGATAAATGGTGTTGTCGCTAGTTTTTTCAAGCCTACCAAGGATCTCAAGCAAGGATTCCCCCTGTCACCATCTCTTTTAATTTTGGTGGAATAAGGCCCAAGTAGGTCAATACTTGAGGCTAGGAGGTTGTGATCTATACAAGGTGTTTGAATGGGGAGGGAAGCACTATCTCATTTTCTTTTCATGGACGATGTTCCTTTATTTCCCTTTGGGTCTTGTAGAGAAGGTTCATAATTTTAGGAGTTACTTAAGTTATTTAATAAGGTTACAAGAATGGAATTTATTGGTGCTAAGTCTACTTTGATTACTTTAGGTATGAATGAGGATCATAATATTGAGTTTGAAAAATATTTCCCTTATCAACACTTGGACTTGAATGATGGTCTTAAGTACATATGATTTACTCTTAAGCCAATTTGTTATGGGAAGGAAAATTGGTGGTGATTGGTCTCTTAGATTGAGAAAATACTTTCTCTATGGTGCAATTGATGGATGTCAGGAAGGGGAAGATCATTATTAGTGAAGTCAATCCAGGAGGCCATACCTATGTATTGTCATACTCTTGTGCATATTTTGAAAGGAATTCTGGAGAAAATTTGGAAGTTCGGTTATAATTTCCTTTAGCAAAGGTAATAATCAATTTAAATGGTCATGTTGGGTTAGGTGGAAGAACCTGGCTAGCCCTAGGGCATTGGAGGGGTGGGGTTTAAAACACATTCACCTTTTTGTTCAGTCCTTGGTGGAAAATTCCTTATGGATTGTTCTTACAAAGGATATCCTCTAGAGTAGCATCTTGGTTCAGAAGGATATAGCCCCTGATTCTTTGGTTGACTAGATTAGGAAAGAGAATAATTCAATCCAGATTGTGTCTAATCAATGGAAGGCTTTGTCACTATCTTTTCATGTAATAGGCTCCTATTTTTCTTGGCATATGGGTAGCAAGACATAAGTGAGGATCACGGTTGATGCTATAATGCATTGTAATAGGAACGTATTCCTTCCAAGGGAACTTGTACATCATTTACAATAGGTTGGGAGAATGACCCTTAATTTAATAAATAAGCCTTTGGAAACAACCATGTGGAAACAAGGTTGGTTGAGTTATGGTGATCTAGGACTGGATGGTGATCTATTGAGGCACTCAGAATTTTTTGTATCATAATTACATAGGGATCACATAAGAGTTTGTGGGAGTTTAGATGAATTTATTTGGGGGTTAAATGAGCAAGGGGGTTCCTTTACTACAAAACTAGTGAATTATGTGATTTTTTCAATTGTTCATGTGGAAGTTCATTGGTGGTGGAAAGCTTTGTGGAAGGTGAAGGAACCTACTAAATCAAAACTACTTATGTGGTTAGCTCTGTTAGACAAGGTCTTGACTTGGGACCATTTACAAAAAAGAGGTAAGGTGGGACCTAGCAGGTGCTCCTTATGCAAATTTTATGAGGAAAAAAATCCCATCTATTTCTGCATTGTTCTTATTCCTTTTATGTTTGGCAAGAGGTTGAAGGGTTTCTTAGTTTTGACTCTCTGTGCAATGGGTTAACTATTAAATCTTGGTTCTCAAGGAAGGAACTAGAAAGTATTCAAGTAGTGCCATATAAGGTTCTGTGGGGAATTTGGCTTGAAAGGAATGCATGATTGTTCAAGGATAAACAACTCCCTAATTTCCAAGTCTCTGCTCAAGTGATGGGATCACTTCCTTATTACAAGGAGGTCCCCAAAACAATTTCTCCCATGGGTCTAGGAGAACTATAAGTGGATAAATCTATTCCTTGGGGACATTTTGATGGATCTTGTCAAGGACAAAACATGGTTGTTGGTCTTGGGTTTTCCTTCTTCCTTTTTGATTCACATTACTTTCATTTCAAAGAAAATATGGGTAGTGGGACCAATAACATTGGAGAATTTATGACTCTTTTTTATATGCTAAAATTTTCCTTGGGTTGGGGTATGAGATCCTTCCAAGTATTTGGTGACTCCCTTATGGTCATAACTGGATGTGTGAAAATTTTCATGTTCAAAACATTAGACTACTTGTTGTAGCTAAACAATTGAAGGATATCGCTAAATTTTTCCAAGATATTAGGTTCACTCATATATGTAGAGAGAAGAATGAGATTGTTGATCAAAATTTCAAAGATGCGGGCTTGGAGTTAATGGGGAATCATTTTGTTCTTTATGAATTCCATGATGGTCATTATGTTGTTATTAGACAACCTTAGCTTGATGTATTTAGAATTTTTTATTTATGATCAATTCTATAATATGTTAGTCAGGGACATTTTGGTGACATTTATATATGTCTTTTTGTTTAGCTTTTGCTTAGCTCTGTTTTTTATAGTAATTGATTCCCATTTGAAGGACCTTTTTGGACAGTGCTTGGAGAAACTTATATTGTATTTTCAATTTTACTTGAATAAGAAATACGTTTTTTTCCTTGGAAAAAATGTGTGTGTGTGTGTGTGTGTGTGTATCATCTTAGCCCCTAAGTGAGTGACAACAATATTTTCATTGTACCCACCCTCAAACTTGTAATACAAAGTGAGATATTCCTCACATCTCAAGAAGAATATTTTCACTACACCCACCCTCCAGCTTATAAACCAGAGTGAAATATTCCTTGTGGCTCAAGAAGAATCTATAAGAGAAAATTGCCTCATGAAGAGTGATCATGCCAAGTAGGATTTGAATTCAAATAGGGAGCATAACAATTTATCATTTCAACCACCCAAGCTAAACCTGATTGACTGTCAAAACTAAATTAATTATATTATCTTTGTTAATATATATATATATATATATATATATATATAGCCCCGGATGGGGTGACACATTGAACAACACTGCCACCTGGTATAGCGCCCAGCCTCAGTTTAAATGCGGCGGGTTGCTCCCCATCTATTCAGCATTAACGATGGGAGCAATCCATTATAGCCGACCTCCGGGTGAGTGACTTCACCCTCGTGGGAAAGGGCCGGCCCTGCAAGCATTTAGTATGGAAGATTTATTTCAAATCCATGTGCATACATCCCACAAGATTGTGAAAGTGAAGAGGCATGGTCACATTCGGCTCATTCTTGGTCTACAACTTTTTGTTGGTTGTGAGCTCTGGTGTGTTTTTCTCTGCATCCTTCCGAATTTTCTAAGCCCTGGTGCATTTGATACCCACTCCTTCTCCATGATGCCTAGAGAGAGAGGCAAGCCTTTTCGAGGGTCGGCTTGGTACACCCACGTTGGTCAATGCCAGAGGAGACAGCATCTGGAAAGAGAACTCTCGCTGGCCAACTCCATTCTTCGTCAGAGAGAAAAGGTAGCCGGTCTCACATTCCAAAATCATGCAATTGAGTTTGCGATGGAGGAGCATGCTCAGACCCCACCATCACAACCCCCTCTCTCGGATAATTGGCATCCCACGGGCACTACGCAATAAGAAAATCCTCCAACTGCACCTGAAACTCAAGCTAGAAGTAGCATGAGGGGGAGGCTTGATGAGGATTTCCCAACCTGTTATGTCAAGGAAATACCATATACGGAAGATACTCTAACTACCCTGGAACCTCGGGCAACAGAAAACACAAGGGGGAGGCTCTGTGAGGAATTTCCAACGTGTTATGTTGAGGAAGTGCCTTACATGGATGTGATCTCGCAAGGGACTTGCACGGTAATGGTGCACCATACAGACATAGCAGCCATGGAAAAGGTTGAGGCCAGCACAGAAGCAGAGGTGGTTATTCCAGGCAAGGCATTCACAAAGGGAATGAAGGTAACTCCGGACAAGGACAACGAAAGCCCGATGCCAACTCCCAACCAAACTATGCATGTACGCTCTGGTGCCTAGCCACCCTTCCTCCACGCGGCACATTTGGATCTAGTGTTTGAACTATGAGGACAAATGGTAGACCAGGAGCATAGAGCCCTCCTAATGGGACAACGTTTGGATATGCTTCTGGATGCTTACTCCAATTCCCTGACAAATCGAAAATGCCCAACATGCACCCAACCGTTTGTCATCCAGGCCAGAGCAGTGCGGTAGGAGGATGAGGGAGACAGGCCACCGGGTATTTGATCTTGTCAATTTTAGTCTGGTTTTCTCTTTTACTTCCAGCCATGTTGGGGCTATTTTTTGTTTTAACTCTTTCTATTCAGAGTCAAGCCAATGCATGGCCATCTTTCCTGGTTTCCTTCGGGCAGGACAGATGGTGAAACAATCTTTTGTTTTTTCCAGAAGAAATACACGTGCCCCAAGTTGTGCTGGTTTCCGGTAAAATGGCAGCACATTTGGTGGCTGCGGCACCGTTGTATCTCTCTATATCTTTTGTTAATATAATATAGCAGGCAACACCCCCTTTTTTACTTAAATATATATATATATATATATATATATATATATATATATACGTATTTCATATTGATATATATAGAATTAAAAAAATAATGATAAAATTGAAAATTAATGTAGTGTTATCTTCACTATAATAGCCATGAATACATCAAAATTGTCATGTAACCATCTCCCTCTATCACCACTTTTAAGGAAGGATACATTTTTTGTCTTTTTCCATAGACCTGATCCTTGGGGGTTTTGTATTCATTTCCATGAATTAACCCTGCTTGTGTGGGTTGAAGACCATGCACAAAACCTTTTTCATGTTTCCATCAGGCCCTTTTGAAATAATTGCCTCAACAAGATAAAGTCAACAAAAGGACCCCAAAGTTGGTGAAAAGGGTTTGAAAAACATTCAAAATTAGAAATTTCGAAGGTCTATTCAAAGGACCTTGCTCCATATTGGAATTTTACATGCAACCATGCCAATATGCATGAATGATTCAAACTATACATAGACATCACCATCCAACTTCAAATGCATAACTTATATCTAGACCAAATAAACTCTGAGGAATTTTCAAATTTAAAAAAAACATGTAGCAAAACCATGCAACTTCATACATTCATGAATCCACTTTTAATATTCATACATAAACAACATACAATATTTATGAACATACATACAAAAATTCATAATAGAGATGGAACGATTATCTTTGAAACAAATTGGCCTAAGGAAAATACTCAATGGTGAACAATTTTCCAACCAATTGTAGGCATCCACTGCAAATACTACCCCCAAGCCACGCTATGAGGTCACTGAGGTGAATGAAACAAGTTAAGGACTCTTAGGTTTTTCACCCATCCAATTTCTTTCAAGCTTGGCCAAGTTGTACACCATAGAAGACTCTAGTTAACCATCTAGACAACCCAACCATGGCACTCACTTCTAATGTCCCACACAACACAAGGAATATATTTCCTTTCTCTACTGAAAAATCCCTCATGAATCTTCTTTCCTTTAGTGCTCTTTAGTATGTGCAAAAGGAGTTTAATTTGTTGTTGGTCTTTATGAAAACCCAACAAAGTTTAATGTTGGCTCCTAAGCACTCAATAATCTATAATCTATAGAGAAATGGATGGTTTCTTATCAACACAACCTTTATGCTCCTTTCCATCCTCCCATCTCTCTTCTTAGGTCCATAGTCTTCTCTTTCAAAACTCTACTTGATAATCTATAGGTTCAAATCCTGATCTCTAGCATGATAAAGAAACTCTAGAACCTCAAAGGTGTGAAAGTACAGAAACAACTTTAAATGAGACTGGTTGAGAGTGCAAAATGGAAATCATGGGATTAAAGGAATGGAGTGAAAGAAGTCAAATGAATGGAGTGAATGAACCAATAGTAATAGTCCATTCATTTTTTCATGAAGAGAGTGCATGAGAAAAAAAGATGGTTTGAATTTCCATGAGGTTTGAATTCCTATGGGGATGGAGTCTCTTACACTCCCACGTCTTCATAACTAAGGGAGGTGGACTTTCCCACTAACCATCACTTATGACTAGTAGTTGGGATTCTTTAATAAGGTGCATGGTGAAAATGAACAAAATTTAGGAAACTTGGGAAACTTAGCATTATTTTCTAACCCCGGACTCCTTTTCCTATTCTCCTATAGTGGAATCATAGTCCCTCTCATTCTCTCAACAACCAACCTTGGACCTTTATATTAGTTTTCGAAATAATATTTACATATCTTGAGTATACCATGGCAATGCCACCTCATGGTATTTAGAAAACATAATTATTAAAAACACATGCCTGACAATTCATTAGTTGAGTTGTCCCACCCTTTAGCGATGAGCCAAGAATTCATAAAAAGATATTTACATCATTTAAAAATGAGGTCATCTATCTAATCTCACATTGGCTCATCTCTAGTCATTATATCCATTTATTCACTATTCAATTCAAACTATCCAAATGGCGAAAACCATATATTACAAAAGTTTTACTTTTTTAACAAATAATAATCATTTTAATATTAATAATCAAATTAATCACTTTAAAATGTTTCATTATATAACAATTATATTAATCATTTTAATATTAATAATCAAATTAATCACTTTAAGATGTTTCATTATATACGTTTACAATATGAAATTTGTAAAAATAATTTAACATAATAAAATAAATCAACCTAAACATATCTTAATACATTAAAAGATAAGAAACTTTTATTGTTATATTTATTTAATATCTAAAATAATTAATAGAAATGACATTAATAGATGTGACATGTGTACAAATAAGTATTGATGGTCATAATTAATAAGGACACATGGCAAACACTTTGATTTTTTTTTTTAATTATTTTTTAAAATCTGAAAATTAAGTGTAAAACCACATAAAAATGGTCTAATCATAGTTAACAACCAATAAAAAAAAATAAGAATTTATATTTAGAAAATTTTAAATTTATTTTTCAATTTAAAGAATAATCAATTTAATAGATAATTTTTTGGAGACTTTAGAAAACATTATGGTATAAAGTGAAAAAGTTGCAAATTATTTAAAAATCAAATCAAGTTAACTACAAAGTAATTATAATATACTTGGCTATGTATAACAAGTATTGCATGGCAACGTAGTCCCTGCCTAAAAGTAGTGATTGATTTTATTATATATTTTATTTTGTTTTTATTTTTATTGTATATTTTATTTTGTTTTTATTTTATGTATTTATCATTTATTTAATAGTTAATTTGTTGAGTTAATTAAAAGTAAATTAAAAATTAATTTACACGGAAACATTATTCCCAGCTTATAGTTGTAGAACAAGATTATCATGGACAAGTGCAAAATATGCTCACATGTATTAATTTAATATCATTTAAACTAAATAGTTCAAATTTGTTTGTGGCAATTTCATAGCCAAAGAATTCTATCAGTGCTTTCTTTTTATTTACTTTTCAACATTGCAGTTTCTCTTAATCCTGTTCATGTTCTGTTATTTTTACTAATTAAACATATTTAAAAAATGAATATTTATTACAAATAATAAATGGAATATTTATTATTAGCGAGAGATATTTCTATTTTGATGCTTTTTGAGGGATAAACAGAGATAGGTTTCTTTTTCCCCTCTACTTTCGCTTTCTGGTTTCTTTGCTAAGTCATTTTTTCAAAAATGTCTAGGTGTGCGGGTTGTCTGGCTCATGGGTTCACATTTATAGCCATGCTTCTGTATCACGAGTCTGACCGACGGCTTCCTCATTCCATAATTAGCCACTTTTTTTATCACAGGTTCCTGGGTCCGACCGACGACTTCCTCATTCCATAATTAGCCACTTTTTTTATCGCGGGTTCTCAAGCTGGCGGGCTCAAAATTGCATTTCTATTGTTTTGTGTCCTCCAAATAGCACCCGGAGTTTCACGATATACAAATTGACAACCGAACTCTCGGGCTGGCGGGCTCAAGATTGTGCTTATATTATAAATTTTGAAGAAGCCTTAAAAAGTAATTTAGTTATAAAAATAAAAAAGGTTATTTTATATTATTAAGGGTTGATCATGTTAAAATGAAATGTTCATGATACCATTAACTTTAATTATCGTAATTCTTACTTTATTTTCTTAAAATTTAACTTTTGAATTACTATCTCAAGCTTCCATATAACCATTCGCTTACATATTTTAATAAACTTTAACGAAATTTAAACTTTATGATCTCAAACTTCCATATAACCATTAGCTTTCATAGATATTTTAATAAAATCTAGATATTTATTTTAATTTTAAACATGTATTTTAAAAAAAATAATAATAAATTCTTCAAATTAAAATGAATAAAATTTTTATGATACTTTTATTTATTAATAATTTCATTATTATAAAATTTATCTTAATTTTATATGAATATAAAATTTTATATAATTGTGTTTTTTTTAATACTTTCATAATTGAATTTTAAAAATTTTAACTAATTTTTTTAATTTTATGGTAAATACAATATGAGTAAAAATCAAAATTTATTTTGAATAATTTGTTTTTTTAATTTAAATTTCAAATAAAATTAACAAAATTTGAAAATAAGAATAGTTAATTTTAAGTTTTAAAAAACCTTTACTGTGTACTTTTGATTATAACTTTTTATTGATGTCTAATCAATTTTCTTATCTATATAAACTTGGTTGTATTTTTTGGGTGATATCTAATAAACTTGGAATGAGATAATAAGTGTCTTTATTATTATTATATTTTGTATCTTTATGTTTATTATTATTCGTCTTTCTGAAAATGTATAGGTGCGGGTTGGCGGACTAAGGGGTTCACATTTGTAGTCATGTTTTTGTATCACCGACGATTTCCTCATTCCAAACCTAGCCATTTTATTATTATTATTATATTTTGTATCTCCTCATTCCATACTTAGCCACTTTTTTATTATTATTATATTTTGTATTTTTGTGTTTATTATTATTCGTTTTTCTGAAAATGTCTAGGTGCGGGTTGGGGGACTCACGGGTTCACATTTATAGTCATACTTATGTATCACGAGTCCGACCGACGACTTCCTCATTCCATACTTAGCCACTTTTTGGATCTCAGGTTCCCGGGCTGGTGGGCTCAAAATTGTGCTTCTATTGTTTTGTGTCCTCCAAATAGCACCCGGAGTTCCGGGATATACAAATTGACAGGCGGACTCTCGGGCTGGAGGGTGCGCTTATATTATAAATTTTGAATAACCCTTAAAAACTAATTTAATTATAAAAATAAAAAAGGTTATTTTATATTATTAAGGGTCGATCATGTTAAAATGAAATGTTCATGCTACCATTAACTTTAATTATGGTAATTCTTACTTTATTTTCTTAAAATTTAACTTATGAATTACTATCTCAAGCTTCCATATAACCATTCGCTTACATATTTTAATAATTCTTAACTAAATTTAAACTTTATGGTCTCAAACTTCCATATAACCATTAGCTTTGATAGATATTTTAATAAAATCTAGATATTTATTTTAATTTTAAACATGTATTTTTTTTAAAATAATTTTAATTATTCAAATTTAATTCAAATTTTAATTTTAGTTATAAAATTTATAGTCATGCTTGAGTCCGATCAACGACTTCCTCATTCCATACTTAGCCATTTTTTTATTAGTATTATATTTTGTATCTCCTCATTCCATACTTTGCCACTTTATTATTATTATTATATTTTGCATCTCCTCATTCCATACTTTGCCACTTTATTATTATTATTATATTTTGCATCTTTGTGTTTATTATTATTAGTTTTCCCGGAAATGTCTAGGTGTGGGTTGGCGAACTCACAAGTTCACATTTATGGTCATGCTTCTATATCACGAGCCCGACCGATGGCCTCCTCATTCCATACTTAGCCACTTTTTGGATCGCGGGTTCCCGGGCAGGCTCAAAATTGAGCTTCTATTGTTCAATCTCTTCCAAACAGCACCCAGAGTTCCGCGATATACAAAATAACAGACAGACTCCATTCGCTTACATATTTTAATAAACTTTAATGAAATTTAAACTTTATGGTCTTAGAATTCCATATAACCATTAGCTTTCATAGATATTTTAGTAAAATCTAGATATTTATTTTAATTTGAAACATTTTTTTTTTTAAATAATTTTAATTATTCAAATTTAATTCAAATTTTAATTTTAATTATAAAATTTATCTTTATTTTATAAGAATATAAAATTTAATATAATTGTGTTTTTTTAACTAATTTTTAACTATTTTTTTTTAAGTTTATGGTAAATACACTCTAAGTAAAAATCAAAATTTGTTTTTTTAATTTAAATTTCAAATAAAATTAACAAAATTTGAAAATAAGAATAGTTAATTTTAAGTTTAAAAAAAAATTTACTGTGTACTTTTGATTATAACTTTTTATTGATGTTTATTATTATTCGTTTTTTTCTGAAAATGTCTAGGTGCGGGTTGGCGGACTCACGGGTTCACATTTATCGTCATGCTTATGTATCACGAGTCCGACCAATGACTTCCTCATTCCAAACTTAGCCACTTTATTATTATTATTATATTTTGTATCTCCTCATTCCATACTTAGCCAGTTTTTTATTATTATTGTATTTTGTATCTTTTGTTTATTGTTATTTGTTTTTCTGAAAATGTCTAGGTGTGGGTTGGTGGGCTCATGAGTTCACATTTATAGTCATGCTTCTGTATCACCAGTCCGACCGAAGACTTGCTCATTCCATACTTAGCCACTTTTTGGATCATGGGTTCCCAAGCTAGCGGGCTCAAAATTGCGCTTCTATTGTTCTGTGTCCTCCAAACAACACACGGAATTCCACGATATACAAATTGACAGGCGGGCTCTTAGGTTGGTGGGTGCGCTTATATTATAAATTTTGAATAACCCTTAAAAATTAATTTAGTTATAAAAATAAAAAAGGTTATTTTATATTATTAAGGGTTGATCATGTTAAAATGAAATGTTCATGCTACCATTAACTTTAATTATGGTAATTCTTACTTTATTTTCTTAAAATTTAACTTCTGAATTACTATCTCAAGCTTCCATATAACCATTCACTTACATATTTTAATAAACTTTAACTAAATTTAAACTTTATGGTCTCAAAATTTGATATAACCATTAGCTTTCATAGATTTTTTTTTTGTAAGTGAGTTGAGATTCTATATCACTGAGAAACTATAGTACAAAGGCAAAAAAGGAGGGATCCCCTGATTTGCCAAAAAGGAAACCAGCTCAGGGACCCTAAAGTTGTGTTGTCTACAGATGAGGGGGAGTTGGGCCACCACCCTGGGAAACCGACCCGGTCCCCTTAAGCTAGTTTGAAGAAAATATACCATAACATAACATATTCATTAACAGATAACATAAAGTAGAGCAAAATAACCTGTGGTTGGTACTGCACTAGTCCAAGAGGATGGGTTGGATTTCGTTTCCTTCCTTATTTGCTACATTCTCCTCCTTCTTCTCCACCATGCATGTCCTTTTGATGCAGGTTGGTGTTCCGCATTGGTCCGCGAGAGTGATGTCCATATGGTGGACGTAGCGGAGGTAGAGGTGAAATTTCCCTGCCAATTGCTCTAGTTTTTTAGCTTTGGCTCCTTCGGTCCTCTGTTATTCTTCTTGCACTAGCCTCCAGGTTACTGAGGCGGTTCATAATTTCTGTGAGCTCCTTCTTTTGACCCCGGATCACCTCCCTGGTGGTCTCTTTCCTATCAGCTTTCAGCTTGCCTATCAACATTTTAGTCCGCCAGGCTTCTTCCACTGTTTTTTGGTCGAGGGTCTTTCTTGGTTGTGTGGTCCTTGGGTCCTTTATCCCGTCAGCTTCTTGAATGAGTTCCTCCCAGTCCTTTCCGTGGTGCTTGTTATTGACTTCCCTTTCCCACCTATATATAATCACTTTTCCCTTGGGGTCGACCTGCGTGAGGAAGGTACCCTTGGCCTTTCTAGTCGCCTACTCCATCCTTGTGATCTTCTGGGTATTCTTCATTCTTTCCATCTCTGTTTGATTTTGGTGGTTCCTATCTTGAATTCATCCTTCGTTTCTATTCACCCCTTCTTCGTGCATATTTTGGCCTCTGTAATTTCTTCTTTCCGATCTATGGTTTCCCCTGATGGTGCTTCCTTTATGGGGTTTCCCTAGTTGTTGACTTATCCTAGTAAACATTGGTCTCTCGTAGAGGTGTCCTTCCTGTTCCTGTTGCATTGATTTGGAGTGTGTGCTCTTGGGAACCCTATCGTCATCCCTACGCCAATCCCCTACCTCACACACTGTACGTCAATCATTCCCCCCCTGTATCTATGTGTGGGTGAGGTGGACCCATACCTGTCCACGACCAACCATTTTTTTATTTGTATTTTTCCTCCTGCTGGATATACCTCCTTCTCTCCCACGAGAAACCCCTGTACTCCTTTCTAATGACAAGGCCGCAGTGTAATATCTCCTCCTATGGTGTGACCTGGATCTGCATTGGAATTCATGTTTAAATCGTGGCCTCTTAGATTCTGACTGGATCCTACATGCCTTTCAATTATTTATGCGCCTCCATCCTCGATGTGGTCATCCATACTTCGACTGTCGTCATAGTTCTTTACCATTATTTGGATGCAGTCAGTTCGGAACTGACCACTCAGGATGTTACTCCATATTGTGTTCAGTTCTGGTCCCGCTCTGTCTGCACCTTTGTTAGCTATTCTATCCGCTAGGCCATTAGCTGACCTCCATACCCAGCGCAACTCTACTACGATCCCCATCTACAAGTGCTTCTGAATTATTTGCAAGGAATGAGCCAAGCACCAGTGTCTCTGTATTTTTCTCACTCTGGTACTACTTTGGAGTCTCCTTACTATGTTGATTACCAACATGGAATCTCCTTCCACGATAGCATTGGTTATTGCTTCCCGGTGTATAATCTCGAGGACGGTCTCCGTGGCTCCAAATTCCGCAGCATTGTTGGTTGAGTTCCCCAGACTCCCAGTATACAGCTGGACGATATTTCCTTGATTGTCCCTGATTACTCCTCCCAATCCTGTCTGTCATGGGTTACCTTTCGATGCCCCGTCAAAATTCAACTTGAGGGAGCCCTCTGGTGGCATTTTCTAGTTGCGCTCACTTGCTTGTTGTTGCACTGGCCACCTTACTTGATTGTGGGTGCATCCATCCTTCAGTTGAAAGGCCTCTAGAATTTGGAGGTCATGGGCTGTGAGTTGCACTCTGCTTGGTTGGTAGTTGCGGCTCTATACCATTTCTCTTGTCATGGAGATGATTGTTTCCTTAATATTTTCGACCATCCAGCATTGGTTCTTGAAGATGCGCCAGTTTCTTTCCTTCTAGATTACCCATGTGATCATTCTAGGAATGAGGATCTAGCAGAGATTCACCTCTTCATTATCATTGTAGTTCTCTTTCCAAGTGTTTATAGTTACGGATATATTACCTCTGATCCAGTTAGATTTTCGGAATATGCTTACCGCCCAGTCCCAGACTTCTGCTGTGAGGGTACATCCATCCAGGAGATGGTTTGTTGTCTCCTCTTTTTCTTCACATAGGTGACATCTAGAAGGTCCTATGAAACCTCGCTTCCTAAGGTTTTCCCAAGTTAAGATTCAGTTTTGGAGTATTAGCCACTAGAAGATTTTTATTTTTGGCCACTGGGGGCTATTCCAGAGCGTATCCCATTGATGCATCGGGTCTTCTTGGTCCTGGTCCACTATGTAGTGGCACAATTATTTGAGGTTGAATTTCCCGTCGTCTTTGTTCCCCCATATCAGCTGGTCCATTCCTTATGCAACTGTTATTTTTCATTTCCCCAATTCCTCCTCCACCTCTTGTACTGTTGTTGTGGTTTGGTCTCTATTCTGTGGGGTGAGTGTTCCAGATTCTCCATTTGTTGCAGTCTATTTCTTGCTTCCAGCAGTGGTAGACTCTAGTTTTTCCTTGTGCAAGCATCTCCTGTTGGAGTTTCTCCCTTCTGGGTTTTTCCAATCCAGGTTCCTATTGCCAGGCGTCCTCCCAGAATCTGGTGGTTCTGCCATTTCTAACTTCTCAAAATCTGTGTGTCTGAATCCAGGCCTTGTTGTGCCAGGATAGGTTCCAGATGGCGAACCCTTCCTTGGTGCCTCTGAAGTGAATTTTTTCCTAGTCGCATATGTCCAGGGCATATTTTTTCTTCCATAGGTTTACCCATGGCGTCTTAGTTTCTTTGACCCAGTGCCACTAGAGTTTCACCCCATAGGCGTCATTGGTCACTTTCAGGTCGTGTAGCCCCAGGCCTCCTTTGTTTTTTGATTTACAAATCTTCTCCCAAGCCACCAGTGCCCATTTTTTCTTTGTTTCCACACCTCGCCACATGAAATCTCTTTGTATTGTTCTTATTTTTTGTATTATCCCCTTGGGGGTTGGGAACACAGACATCATAAAGGTTGGAATAGCTTTCAGCACTGACTTGGTTAAGATGAGTCTTCTGGCTAGGTTGAGGGATCTGTATGTCCAATTTTTGACCCGATCTTGCAGCTTGTTAATTACTCCTTCCCAAGTGGACATTTTGTAATCTTTATCTATCAGGGGGATTCCCAAGTATTTGGTTGGGAGCGTTTTGCGGTCAAAGCCCAAAATGTTGGCCAAATTTCTCTGGATTGTTGGGTTGGTATTAAAGAAAATGATCATAGATTTAGACTGGTTTATCTCTGTTCCCGAAGCTTCCCCAAACTCATCTAGGATTTGTGTGTAGGATTTTTCTTCCTTGACCGTGGGTATGCCATGAAGTGTGGTGTCATCCATGAATTGTTGGTGTGTGGATGTAGGACAAGTCGCAAAGGGTTTGATCCCTGTTATTTCCCCTGTTGCGGTTGCGCTCTTTATGCTCTGACTGAGACCTTTCATCATTAGAATGAAAAGGAAAGGGGATAGCGGGTCTCCTTGTCTAATGCCTCTAGTGGGCTAGAACGGTTTGGCAAGGGCTCCATTTACTAGGAGCAAGTAACTTGTTGTAGAAACTAGGCTGACTATCCAATTGATCCAGTGTTGGGTGAAACTGAAGGCTTCCAGGGTCTTGACCATATAATGCCAGATAACTTTGTCATAAGCTTTTGCTAGGTCCAATTTTATTATCATTCCCCCTCATTTCTGAAGCTTCAGGGTGTGGATAAGTTCGTGGGCATGGATGATCTTCTCCATTATTTGTCTACCTTCCACGAAACTTGCATGTTCTTCTGATACCAGTGTAGTTAGGAGGGGTTTCAGTCTATTTTCTATGACTTTGGAGATTAACTTATACACCACATTGCATAATGCTATAGGTCAATACCTGTTAGGAGTTTTGGCTTTATTTTCTTTTGGGATAAGTGTAATCATTGTAGCATTTGGCGCTTTGAGAATAGAGGTTGACCTTCTAGAGTCTTCAACTACTCTATAAACATCATGTTTGACAACTTCCTAGCAAGCTTTGAAGAACTCCACCATGAATCCATCTGGGCCTGGGGCTTTCCCATTGGGCATTTCCTGGAGTGCTTGGTTGATTTCGTCCTCCGCAATGGGTTTGTTCAGATTGTTATTTTGTTCTTCAATGACCAATGACGGGATATGTTGTATTATCCTTTGTATGGCCATCGTTCTGTCTTGGTTGGGTTCCTGGGCTATCCCATGGAAGTGGTTTACTAGAGCTATTTCAATGTCCTTATGTGACTCTCTCTCTATTCCATCCCGATCCCTGATCTTCAAGATTTTGTTATGGGCTCTTCTGGCCATGGTTGTTCTATGAAAAAACCTGGTGTTTTGTTCCCCTTCCTTTAGCCATCTGATCCAGGACTTTTGTCGCCAAAGAGTTTCTTCTTGCTGACATCATTGTTCCCATTCCTGGGTCAGCTGGATTTATTCCTTTTTCCGTTCCTCCGTGTAGCCCTCCAAGATGCAGGTTTCCTGGAGTGTTTTCATTTTTCCTTCAATATTGTTCTTCTCTTAGTTTATATTCCCAAAGGTGTCCTTTTTCCACTCCTTGAGCCTGTGTTTGATGTGTTTTAATTTTTTATAGAGTTTGAACATCCTTGTCCCTTGCTCTGGTCACTCCTCACTCCACCATTATTTTATTATTTCCTGGAAAGTCGGATGTTCCATCCAAAATTTCTCAAATCTGAAAGGCCTGTTTTTTGGTGTGGTCTAAAATCCTGCTTCTAGTTGTATCGACCAGTGATCAGATCCCCCCCAGGGTAGGATATTGCAGTCTAAGGTCATCCCCTGCATTATGATTGACTCTGACACCAGGAATATGTCGAGTCTTGTTGCTACTTGTTGTTGGTTCATTCATTTATTGTTCTAGGTGAACTGGCTGTTATTATTTTTCAAATCTACCATCTCCACTGTGTCAATGAAATTTTAGAATTCCTCTACGTCTCTATCCAATCGTCTTATACGTCCTTTTTTCTCTGCAAGTGACGTGATGATGTTGAAGTCCCCTGGGAGGATCCATTGGAGGTTGTTTGATCTGATTTTAAGCTCTTCCAGGTCTCTGATCATTCCTTTCCTTTCTTCTGATGCTTGAGGTCCATACACATTACTGCAGAAAAGCACCTCTGTGTTCCCAATGATTTGCATGTGGACCATAAGGGTGTGCCTCATCGCTTCAGTTGCTATTACGCTTAGTACTTGTGGGTTCCACAAGGTAAGGATTCCCCCTACCATTTGGTGGCCTCCAATAGCCATCATTTTGTACTTACGCCAATGTTGTTGACTGATTGTTTCCATTCTGTCTGTATTACACTTTGTTTCTTGAATAAAACAAAGATTCGGTTGTTCCTGTTTTAGTCTACTTCTAAGGATTCATTGTTTTCTTCGGCTATTTAGGCCTCTTATATTTCAGTTTATGACCTTCATTTTAAACATGTGGGGGGGATTTGGGGAAGAGTTTCTTGATCTTACCCGAGTTTATCAGTAGCACTTCGAGCTCCTACAAGGATACACTATTTGATTTTCTGCCCTTTTTCCTCTGCGTCTACTTGGGTGATAGCTGTGGTTGTCCCTCGTCGGCTTTGACTCCTAGGTGTCCAGTCTCCCTGTATGTACACTTTTGGACTCGAACTTTGGCTTCCTCCCTTTGGAGGAATAGGTACTAGATGCGATCAAGTTTCTCTGTTGGTACATTTTCTACTCCCTATTTTTTCCATTGTTCCAGTATGTTCATGAGATCTATCCCTTCCCTTTCCACAAGGTCTCTGAGTTCAGGATCTTTTGTGCTTACTTCGCTTGGGGTCATTTCCACATCTCCATATGATTCTTGCATGGGGGTATTTTTATCTCTGATTCCTCCCTCCATTGGGGTTGTGCAACTCCCTTGTCCCTTCTGAGTACTTGTCCAGTCGGTGAGCTCATTTGTATTTTGTTATCTGACTTCCTAAGATGTTTTGGTATCCTGATCGGTGAGCTCATTTGTATTTTGTTATCTGAATTCCTGATTTGTTTTTGTATCCTAATCGTCTTTTTCTTCTTTATTGGATCCGTCCTGTCCTTTCATTTTGTCCCGGATCTCCGAGTTAATCCCCGCTGAGGATTTTACCTGCTTCTTGTTGGATCTACTTCTGGGGTTTGGTTTTACAAAACCTTCCTCATCCTGTTGTGGTTTGGGGTTTCTTGTTTCTTTCTTTTTATTAAGAGGGCATTCCCTGATCAGGTGACCATGTTCATGACATCTTCTGCATCTGAAAGGGATCTTTTCGTAATCGATGTTTTGGATCCATTCCTCATCTCTGAATTCAAGACTGATGGCTTCTAGAAGTGCTCCCGACACATCCATCTCTATACATATTCTTGCGTAAGATGTATACCACCCTCTCAGGGTGGCTTTTGTTGTCTTTATAT
Source organism: Picea engelmannii (assembly GCA_009831015.1). Classification (NCBI taxonomy): domain Eukaryota; kingdom Viridiplantae; phylum Streptophyta; class Pinopsida; order Pinales; family Pinaceae; genus Picea; species Picea engelmannii. The sequence goes on along the minus strand of ML778380.1, from coordinate 116,853 downwards.
ATTTCCCCAGTTTGTTTCCAATTGCTTTGAAAGTTGAGGGTAACCAGTAGTCTAATGGTAGGGAGTAGACTCTCAGCCAAACCGATACCTTTTTAAAGGTTTCTTTTTCGGGGGAGAAATTTTCCTTCCATTGCTGCATGTACAATCCTGTTGATGCATGGAAGTATGGCCCTCCTTCAAAGATTCTATACCTATCCTCCAGGTTTATGAAGACTGTTGTGAAGAAGCCTTTCGAGCTGAGATGGACCTCCACTTCCCCATTTGGCTTCCAATGGTATTTAATCCAGTTGCACAATGTTCTTTCTATGGGCCACAAGCCCATAAACTTGCAGATTAGTGCATGCACCTTCATTTGATCTCTGCAGAGTTGTGTCTGCGGATCCACCAGTACCACCTTTGGTATCATTATTGTTTTGGGTTTGCATGGGTTGTGCCCTTTTGTCGGGTTGGTCTTCATTGTGTCTGGCATTTCTCTTTGGGTTTCCTTTGGTTCCTCTTCTGTGCTCTCATTTTTTCCCTAGTTCCTTTCCTAACCTTTTCCTGGGTATGAAACCGAGGTGCCTATCATTGGTGCCTTGAAAAATACGCCCCTTGGCCCTTTCCCTCTATCTATCACTACCTATTTGTATGACTGGGTACCCTTACCCCACCCTTTGGTGCTCATGTCGTACTCTATTATGGCCGCTACTATCAAAACCCTATCTTGTTGTTGCTCAGAACCCTAGCTCTCGATTGCATTGATCTTTAACCTCCACAGGGGGTGTCCTTTCATGAACATCCCCTTCTTACCTCCGTTTAGAACTTAACTATGATTTACATGTCTTTTTCCTTAAATTTTATCGTCGATCAATGCGTGCACCTTATTAAAAATATTCTCAAAATGGAAAAAAAAAAATCCATTAGCTTTCATAGATATTTTAATAATATCTAGATATTTATTTTAATTTTAAACATGTATTTTTTAAAAAATAATTTTAATTATTCAAATTTAATTTAAATTTAAATTTAAATTATAAAATTTATTGTCATGCTTATGTATCACGAGTCCGATGGGTGACTTCTTCATTCCATACTTAGCCATTTTTTTATTATTATTATATTTTGTATCTCCTCACTCCATACTTAGCCATTTTTTTTATTATTATTATATTTTGTATCTTTGTGTTTATTATTATTAGTTTTTTCGAAAATGTCTAGGTGCGGGTAGGCGAACTCACGAGTTCACATTTATATTCATGCTTCTGTATCACGAGTCTGACCGGCGGCTTCCTCATTCCATACTTAGCCACTTTTTGGATCGCGGATTCTAGGGCAAGCTCAAAATTGAGCTTTTATTGTTATGTGTCCTCCAAACAGCACCCGAAGTTCTGCCATATACAAATTGATAGGCAGACTCCATTTGCTTACATATTTCAATGAACTTTAACGAAATTTAAACTTTATGGTATCAAACTTCCATATAACCATTAGCTTTCATAGTGTTATCCATAATTTTGGTCGTCATGATGATGTAATGATGATGGTGAACTCAGGCTCTTCATTAGAACTCTTTCCTGAGAAAAGTTACTTTTGTCTCTTTCCAGAAATCACATTTTTAAGGGAGGTTCGCAGGCTGCCAATACATTTGCCTGTGAGAATGAATGATTCTCGCAGGCTACCTTAAGCCAGGGTGCGAGAAGTTTGCACTATGCCTAACTGTTAGGGTCCGAACTCTTTCTAAAGAGGGGAAAAAGATAAATTCTCGAACCTTCTAGAAGGGAATCTTCTAGAAGGATGAGATGGAATTCGAATGGTTATCTAAGTACTGGTTTTCCTGATATCTTGGGATCATTCCTATCCAAGTAACTAATTCATTCTCTCCTATATATTGAGGAGAATGCTCATGGAAAAGGTTAGAAGCAAACTAGCAAGAGATTTATTAGAGAATTAGTGAAAGATTGTGTGAAGGACTGATGCTATAGCAGCTAGAGGATTCCAGCAAGTTCATCAAAGGTGGTTGATTTTCTTCATGAAAGTGAGCAAGTGTGTGTGTTAGAGCTAGGGGCCATCGAAAGGAGGTTTGCAACATCAAGGCTCAGGTTGTAATCTTTGTTTTCCATCAATATAATACAGTAATATGTCCCTTTCCCATAAAGTTGGATCTACTTTATTATATAACTCCTTGATCATATACATAGATTAAATGTTGAATATATTGAATTGCATATTCTTCACTTCGATTGGTTTGTATTGTTTTGATCTTGACTGTACGAAATCATTGGAGTGGAGCGGGAGAAACAAAGATCAAAGGAAGCGATCATAAGGTATGTTCTTTGATCGAATCTTCTAGTACATTCAATAGTTTAAATCTAGGGAAAGAGTATTATTCTGTCTTGATTTGTTCTAGATCCAGGTGGATCTAGGGAGATCGGTTTGTGTCCACACTTACAGATTTATCCAATAACAAAATTGGCAACCATACTAGGGAACATTCCCTTTTTCTTTATGGTCTTTTGCGTTTTTCTATGGCCATTTTCTTTGGTTTCATTTTTCTCCTGTCTTATCAGTCTCTGAGTCTTCAGGATATCCTGATAGATTTTCTGGGTCTAGAAGCCTTGGTCAATTTTGCTTTAATTTTCAAAAAAAAATTCATGTTTAGAAGTTCTCGCACTGTGTTTAACTGCAGCCTGCGAGAATTAGTCAGGTTCGCATCCTGCTTATAGGGTTCAGTGAGAGAACCTCGCACCTTGCTAAAAGGTTGCCTACGAGAATCATAGATTCTCGCACTGTGTAACACTGCTTGCCTGCGAGCAAGATTTTTGAAAATTTTGAAATTGAGTTTTGGTTTTTCCAACTGCTCAGATCAGTTGATTTACCTCTTATGGGTTTATTGTATCATTGATTGATATATCTCTTGCTTTAGTTTGCATGCTTGAATAGTTTTAGGGTTTCAAGGTTTTTCTTGTCCTTGGTAGCTTGACTTTCGTTTCTTGGCTCTTATAGGAAAATTCATTCTCTCTAACTTCTAGAGTTGAGTGTGTCTGATTGGATGAGAACCAGTGATTGGTTGAGATTTAAATGCTTGGTGTTTCTCATTTGCTTGTTGGTTTGAAAGAACATTTTCGTTTGCATTGAGAAAACTAATTGGTTTGCTCTTTTTTTTTGCTTTCATTGAAAGAGTTGATTGGGTTATTATTGCTTGGTTCTTTATGAATTGATTTTATGCTTTCTCATTGATATAGTGAGAATTCTTTTTGGAAAGTGAACAATAATCTTTTCTTTCAAAAATATGGTTTTTTGTCTTTTAGAAAACATTGAAAAATCAAATTTTAAAGTTTGTTTAAGTATTTGAAAAAGACACATAGAAATTGTCCTTTGATAAATGATTGTTTGCATTGACATTTGAAAGGAAATTGTGCATTGTTTTGTAGTATAGGGTTGATTTGGAAAAATTTCTCTCTCTCCCATAAATAGGATTCATGGAATGAAAAGTGTTATATTTCATTATCATCCTTGCATGATTTGGGTCAGAGTCATACAACATGAGTTTCACTTCTGTTACCTTTGAGTAAACGACAACTTTTAAAAACATTGCGTAATCTTAAAATTTATCTAGTAACTCTTTTCTGGGGCTCTTTTACACCAACATTTAGCTAGGCTAGTGCTTTGGAGTAGGAAGAGAGATACATTCTCCATAAGCTCAAAACAGACAATAGCATCTTGAGTTAGGAAGTGTTAAATTCCATTTGCAACATATTGTCCTTGGAAGCCCTTCTAACACAAGGGTCAAGCACTAGGTCGCATTGGTGTTGGCAAAGTTACTTACCCTGCTTTGTTGACATCAGTGTAGAGATTGCACGTATTACGGGTATCACTCAGAGGTATACCCACAATGATGAGTGGAAGCCTTTTGAGTTGATTTCAGGCTAGATACCCTACCCTTGCGTGTGGATCGGACTGATGACTGTTCCCCCAGGCTTTACTATTGTTTGTGGTGACCTTAGTGGCATATCTCTCTAGGTTCTTACCCAAGGTGACTGTGGAGGGGAAAGTCTTCACGGTACCTAGAATTGACATTGGCCAAACTCACTCGGGATCCTTTGAGGGTATACCCACGATTATGTGTGGGAGCTTGCACTAGGGTGTAAGTCTGTTAAGCAGGTCGTCAGCGTAACTTTTCCACCTTAGCCCCACCCCTTCTCGTCTCGTTGTTGTGACGTTGGATTTCATCACCAACTAGTGCCCTCGAAATTAGAAGGTATTGTTTGCTTGGTGATTGCTTCCTAGATTTTGTTTACTAGCGCGTGTTGTTTGTTTCTCGAATTTAACCATAGGAATTTCTTCGCGGAGCTTGTCACTCATTTACAATTTCTCCCCCGTGACGTTCATGTAGAATGCAAGGTTTATCTCCAGAACATCTGGACGGTTCTCAACCCTTGCCGACTAGTACTCCTGAGGGCTCTCCTCATCAAAGTGAAGTTCCAGTTGTTACTCCACCACATGTGGACACAAGTGACGTCCCAGTTGTCACCACACCATAAGTAGAATCAACTAAGTCTCTAGAGCCTTTTCGAATTACCAATACTAGAAAGGATTATCGCATTCGTCGTGGTGAATGGCCTTTTGTGCGATTAAATTATTCTGAAGAAGCCATTGCTACATCTTCCAAATCGACCGTTAGGCCTTCTCCCGGTGTAGTAGGCCAAGATCCTTTTTGGTCAGGTGATTTCCGACGTGTCCTTTTTGGTACTGAGTCACCTATAGTCTACGAAATCAACCCTCTGGTGTTTTCTGAGACAGAAACTACACCAGTGAATACTACTTATCAATTTTTTCTTCCTCCTGAGATGGCCCATCTCACTAATACTACGAGTGTCAAAATTGAAGTTACTGCAGCTACTCTTGCTCCTATCAATACCCAGCGGATTCCTGATGTCAACCCGACATTACCACCCGGTTACCATGTGTTGAATGCTTTGTTAAATGCTTCCAATCCAACCCCTCCGCAAACCCCAATCGGTTCTCCAGGTGGTCCTCCTTTTCCTGGGCATCCTATTCCCAATTTTATCCCAACACTCCCTCAATTTCCTTCTGGTAATCCTAATCCTAGTGGCACTATACCGACAGTTGCACCAAACTTGCAGATTCCTGTTGGTGGATAAGATGGTACGATTCAATTTCCTCTTATTTGTCACAATCCAATTACTACACAACCTTCGGTTGGCATACAACCTACCATAGGGGGACCAACCTCACCTTTTGGACAAAACATACCTCCTAAATTGGCTCAGTATTGGAATCACCTTCTACAAAACTTTCCTCAAAATGCTGGGGGGCAACAACCTGCCCCTACTATCGGCCAACCTTATCCAGGTATACCTAATCCTATATGGGGTTCGGGTCAAAATGCTCGACCTCAGGTCCCTACTCAAACTCAAGGTTACAATCCTTGGGGCTACTATCCTATCCAGCCACCACCGAATCAGCCTGGGTCTTCCCTCTATGGGCAGAATGCATACAATCCTACTAGTTTGTCGACAGGGCTTCCATCCCAAAGTCACCAGTACCCATAAGTAAATTGGCAGTTTCCTTTTCTTGCTACTTTGGATTTGTCAGATTTGTCTAGGATTCTAAATGATCCTATTCGTCACTCTCCCCAATGGCCTGCTATTCCTGCCAAGCTTCCATCGGATATTCCGAAATTTGACGGCAAGGTGGGGGAGGACCCAAATAATCATGTTATGACTTTTCATTTATGGTGTTCGTCCAACTCGTTAATGGATGACTCCATTCGTCTCTGTATTTTTCAACGAACCCTTACTGGTGCTACTACGAAGTGGTATATTGAATTTCCACGAGGTTTCTTTTCTAATTTCAACACCCTAGCTATGGATTTTCTTACACATTACCAGTTACCGATCCATTATGCTACTGGGACTGAGATTTTGACTTCCTTCAAACAAACTAAAGGCACTCATATATCGGATCATATTCATGAGTGGCGAAGGAGGCGACGTCTCATTAAACTTGAACTCCCTGATCAGTTACTGGCCGAATGGTTTACGAAATCCTTCGTGAATGAAATTGGTAAAGACATCGCTATGGGTGGTGTTGTTACAGAGGAGCAGGCTATCAGTCGTGCTCAATATCTTGATCTCGTTTATTCACAAATGGGAACACTTTACAATTTGCTACCTGAATTACCTCGTCCTGGTACTTCTAGCACTTCAACTACTCCAGCTGCCTCGCATGCAGATGACGGTGTGATTGGTACTGCTCAAGCCCAATCACATTCTGTTTCAAGCACCAACCCTAAGTCTTCTACTTCTAATGTTCAAAATTCTCCGTCTCCTGCCACTTCCACCGGTAAAACTTCTGAGGTGAACGTTGTTCAATCTACCCCGACTGGTAAAAATAAATCAAAGAAAGGAAGAGGCAAGAATAAGGAGGGAAAAAATAATAATCAGATAGAGCAGCCTAAAAATACCCCTGTTGAAGATCAGGATAAGTGCAAACCATGATACCCTTGCCTTATCTGTGGTGACGATCACTACATGAAGGATTGTCCATGACGTGTCGAGGTTACTAAGTTCCTTCAAGGAACGCCGAAACCATCTATGCCGACAGTCTTGTCCCAACCCTTCCTGTCTCAACAACAGGCTTCGTTGGTCATTCATGACCAACCATCTACTTCTACGACATCCTATGTTTTGATGTGTACCAGTGATTCTAAGAAAGACAATGTTACACTCACAACTAGATCAAAAGACTATACTCCATCTAAGGAGAAGGTTGATGATTTACCTCCTGCTTTGGTACAGCCCTCTCCACCGCATCCACCTACGAACGGTCCTCTTCATCTCAAATGACCAAGCCTTGATACAGTTCTACGGCCACCCCTGAAAGGTGTTGTTAAGAAATCGGCCTTCAATCCTCATGCTCGTGCGGCCCAGAACTATAGCATTGTCGAAGATATGGCCTAAGCTCCTTCAATGATGTCTGCCCTTGAAGTCCTTCAGTCTTGTCCTGCACAACGAAGGGCTCTGTTGAAAAATGTAGGTGGCATTGATCCAACAGATACGAATTTGATAGTATTTGACTTGGAAGATCATATTCCAAGGTTACCTCCTCAACTTGCGTTTCAGATACAAGTTGTTGTCTCTGACAAGAATATTTGTCGAACTGTTATCGATGAGGGTGCCTCTACGTGTGTAATGTCTTTTGCTTGTTGGAAAGTCATTGGCTCTCCTCCCTTAAATGAATCAAAAAATACTTTGAAAGCCTTCAATGGCTCTAGTTTTAAGCCTTACAGTGTTCTTCCATCGTTGCCTATTACTCTAGAAGGTAAGACCGTCCAAGTTGAAGTGGAAGTTTTTTATGCTCCCCTGAATTATAATCTTCTACTTGGTCGTAGCTGGATAGATTCTATGTGCGCTGTTGTGTCAACACTTTTCTGTGTCGTACGATTTCCTCATCAGGGAAAAGTTGTTACGGGTGATCAACTTACCTTCTTTAATTCTGATACTCGTACTGGAAAGGTGTCGTTTATAGCTAAAACCCCACCGGGTTACGAGAATGTTGGTGTAGGCCTTTTAAAAGACTCTTCGTTAATGGGTACTTTCCCCATTCCACCACCACCCGATGTTCCACGCCCATCAGTTGCTTCTATTAACATGATCTCCACTGTACCTCATGAACTTCCTGTGTCTTCCGACCCTTAGATAGTCCTTGACCTAGGAGATCATACTCATTTCGGCAACGTCATGCCGTTAAGTCCGGTTGAGTCTGCTTATCAAGCCATTCAATCAGAAACCCTTTCCACACCCTCTCTTGATGAGTTGTCTCCCGATCATTTCCGTGTCATCTTTCCCACTGACGAGATGATCATGTCTGTCATGGAGGACACCCCTTGGGACGATGGGCATCATCGTTCCATACTCTTTCTAGAGCAACACACTCTCAAGAACTATCAACGGATTTTGACTCCGTCGACCGTTGTTGTCATATCAACTGTTCCCATATCTACGCATGATGTGTTTGCCGAAGGGAACCTCAGTAATATTTCTCCCACGATTCTGATTGACATATCAGTTAAACCTGGGATAGTTGAAAATGTTCACATTGGAGCTTCGTGTTCTCCGGATGAAATCATCACTTATACCTCTCTGTTTAAAGAATTTCGTGACATCTTCGCTTGGAGTTACGAAAAGATGCCCGGTATCAACCCTGCTATTGTTGTACATGAGATAAAGACATACCCCGGAGCTAAGCCAGTCCGGCAGCACCTTCGTCTAGTCCATCCACGTAAAGCGACAACTATCAAAGTTGAAGTTGAAAAACTTCTCAAAGACGATTTTATTTATCTCGTGGCTCTGACAGAATGGGTTTCCAACCCTGTACTGATTGATAAGAAAGGTGGTAGTATTCGTGTATGTGTTGATTATAGGGATATTAACAAAGCCTGTCCAAAAGACAACTTTCCAACCCCTTTCGTCGACCAGATTGTCGATGATTGTGCTGGCAGTGAAATCTTCTCTCTCATGGCTGGTTTCTCCGGCTATAATCAAATTAACATCGCTCTCGAGGACCAACATAAAACTTCTTTTATTTGTCCTTGGGGTACTTTTGCCTACAGAAAACTTCCCTTTGGTCTTAAGAACGCAGGTGTGACGTTTCAACGTGCTATGTCTTATGCGTTTCACGATATAAAGCATATCTTTCAACCTTATTTGGATGATTTACCAGCTCATTCTTTATGCCAAGTCGATCACCCCACTCATCTCAGATCCATTTTCATTCGTTGTCGGTTCTATTGCATTCGTTTAAATCCTCATAAATGTGTTTTTTGCGTAGAATCTGGTCGTCTTCTAGGTTTCATCGTTTCACGTCAAGGGATCCGGGTTGATCCTCTTAAGGTTGAGGCAATTCTCAATCTCCCTCCTCCTTCTGCACTACGTCAGTTACAAAGTTTGCAGAGGAAAGAAAATTTTCTTCGTCGTTTCATCCCTAATTACGCCGAGATTACTCATGGTTTTACACGGCTACTAAAGAAAGGTTCAGAGTTTGTCTGGGATACTGTTGCCAACAATGATTTTGAGGCTTTGAAGTCGTCCCTCACGAAATCTCCACTTATCTTCCCTCCTGATTATAGTCGTGATTACTTTCTTTATCTTGTTTCCTCAGAGTATACCATCGGCATGATTCTCATTCAAGAGGATGATGCACATGATGAACATGTTGTTTATTACTTGAGTCGAAGTATCACATCAACTGAAATCAAGTATCAACATGTAGAAAAACTGGCATTGGCTGTCGTTCAAGCCGTTCAACGCTTTCGACATTATATTCTCTCCAGGAAAACTACAGTGATTTCTCATTGCAACCCTATGCAACATATTTTGACACGTCAATTGCTAGGGGGCAAGTACTCCAAATGAATTGTCATACTCTAGGAGTTCGACTTGGAATTCGATCGTGCCACGTCTAAGAAATCCTTAGTTTTTGCTGAGTTAATATGTGATTTTCCTCACTCTGCCATGGAAAATGTAGCAGTAGATTCATTACCTGATGAATCACTTTTCCTTATCAACACTGACGATATTTGGTATGGAGATATCATTATATATCTCCAGACCCAAACTTTCCGGCCTTCTTTGTCTAGTACTAAACGACGTCGTGTCCATTATCAAGCTCGTCAGTACATTATCCTTGGATATACTCTTTACCGTCGAGGAATTGACTTTGTTTTTCGACGTTGTTTGACTTTTGACGAAGCCGAGAAAGCTCTAAATGACTGCCATTCTGGATCATGTGGTGGTCATATGTCTGGGTATGTTATTGCCCAGAAGATCTTACGCGCATGATATTTTTGGCCTTCCTTGTTCAATGACTGCATTACTGCTGTTCAGAAGTGCCATGCCTGCCAGACCTACAATCAGAAAATTCGGTCGCATCCTGCTCTCCTTCATCCTGTGGTCTCCGTTGGTCCTTTTGCAAAATGGGGCATTGATTTCATGACATGTCACCCTCACTCGGTCGGGGGGCATGGTTACATCATTGTAGTAGTTGATTACTTTACAAAATGGGTTGAGGCGATGCCAACATTCGATAATACTGGAAAGACTGCAGCGTTATTTCTTTTTAACCATGTCATAGCTCGTTTTGGTGTTCCCCAAGCTATCGTTACTGATCACGGTAGTCATTTTAGGAATTTTATGATGTCTGAACTTACGGAAAAGTTGGGTCTTCGTCATGATAAATCAACACCCTATTATCTGCAAGCTAATGGCCAGGTCAAAGCAATCAACAAAGTTCTTATAACTATGCTTCGACGAATGATAGGCATTCATAAAACAAGTTGGCACACGATGTTATTTTCGGCATTGTGGGCATATCGGACATCTGTCAAATCCTCTACGGGGTTTACACCCTTTCGATTAGTCTATGGTGTGGAAGCCCTTCTTCCTAAAGAATGTGAAATACCCTCTCTGAAGCTAGCTGTCGAACTTTTACCCAATACTTCGGTTGAAGAAAAGCATCTATTGTATTTGATGCGATTAGACGAGACTCGACGTGACGCCACTCTAGTAATAGAAGCTCAGAAGAAACATGTCAAAGCACAGTATGACAAGCATGTTAAGCCTCGCATTTTCTCTGAAGGTGATCTTGTTCTTCTTTATGAATAAGATAAAGATGTCTTAGGAGCTGGAAAATTCGAACCAATGTGGCGTGGTCCTTACATTGTTCGCCGAGTTTTGGAAAAAGGAGCCTATGAGCTGGTCAATTATGATGGTATCCCTTTAAGTGAACCCAGAAATGGGTTGTACTTGAAGAAGTACTATGCATAAGTCATTTGTGCACAAGTACTTGTATTTTATGTATCATACTTTGTGTGTGTTACTTTAGTTTTCTTTTGATGTCATCTGGTCTCTGCCCTTACATGACGTTGTGTTTGATTGCCAGATGTCGGAGTCTTCGCTACCTTATATTGGCTTCGCTGATGGTGCTAGCCATAGTACTCAAAACTTAGCTTCAGCTGCATGGGCGATCTATGCCCCAACAAACGAGCTTATATCTTTACGAGGTGTATGTCTTGGCCATGCAACCAACAACATTGCGGAGTATAGCGTCGTTATAGAATTATTGGTTGATGCTATCTCACTCGGAATTCATCATTTGGTTGTGCGACTTGACTCGCAGCTTGTAGTACTACATCTAAGTAATGTATACTCTATTCGAAGTCCCACTCTATTACGGGTATATTTGCAGATTCGCCTCTTGTAATGTTATTTTGATCACATTGAATATCAGCATATTCCTAGATGTCTTAATACATTAACAGATGCATTGGATAATTATGTATTGGACAGACATTTGAACCATTTATAAATCAAACACATTAAGATTCACACAATATAAAGTAAACCGATAGAAGCCATCTGTATATATATAACGATCAAAAGAGTTTTTTTTTACAAAAAGTTTGTCCGAATACCAAAATATCAAAAATGGAAGCTTATAGCTTCTACAAAGTGACGTCACGGATGACATTCATGGTAACACACAACTGCTCTAGCAACTCTATGGAGAAATCAACCCATAGCTGATGATACCCCTATAGTGTGATGCTGATCGCGTCGTAGAATCTCTTCCAGAGTCATATCTGGAATGTCTATTGTCAGGCCCTCTAAGTTCTGTTCCACCACCTGATAGTCTTCGACATACTGTGGTATTGTTGCTACTACCTCTCCTCGTCACTGGATAGGAGAGGTGCCAAGAGGTCTATATGGTCCAACATCTGTGTTATCAACAAACTTTTTGTGTTAGTCTTTGGATAAATATATAAAATAAAAATATTTAAATATGATAAAAATTCAAAAAACATTTAAAAAGAGAAAATACGTGTACTTCTTACCAAGGTCACCCCACTGCGTGTCCTCAGGTAGTGCTAAATCTGGATCTCCTCGGAAATCCAACCCGGAATAGGCGTAGTCATCGACCATCAACATCTGGTTTTGCAACCAGTCAAAGAAAATATCGTCATATTTGACAATTGGTCCTACCACATGTCGGGCCATGAGCCGACACCATCGTAACATCCTCGGATTCCTAGGACCCGGAAAGTCCCACTCAACCTGTAGTCTAAATACGGGGACCCTCTCGAGGAAGAAGGAAACTAACAAAGATCCATAGCCAAATTGTTTCAATTCACCTTGCCAGCACTTAGTCAGTTGCCTTTTGATACTGCGCAACACTGCATCAGCCCAGTTAAATACTCGGGGCTCAGTACACTCGATGGCGTACTGGAAGTAGCTCTGTAATGCCATATGGGGAGCAGAACTTCTAGCCACTTGAGCAATCGTGAAGAGAGTAGTGCGGAGAGTCAAGTCAGTTACTCCCCAAATCGCCACTTTCTCTTTCTTTCTTTCGGCCTCAGGTACACAGTATTGATTACAATATTCACTCATTTTTAACCCGCCACCTCTGCTGCCGGTCAGACTGACATAAGACCCACGCCTAGATAATCCGGTCAAGAAGTATATGTCCTCGATGTCAATGGCTAATGTGTGAGCTCCTACATTGAAAACTTGCTGGTCTGGATCCCACATGCGGACTAGATACTCCAGTAATCGGACTTGGGCTCTCATGCCCAGGATACAGAAGTATTTTAAGAGACCACAATCTCTTAATGCAGCTATGGTGGGAGGATGATTCTCAGCATTTGCATTATCCTCCTCATGTTCTCATTCTCGCCACTCAAGCACCATGTTTGTGGCTATTTACCTGCATAAGAAACATACAAAGAGGATTAATGATTTTATTCATGATATGAATCTTTTTCATTGGCTAAACTTTTAAAAAAAAATTGAGTTCTACGCTGCTCGCAGGTGCCTTATTATACACAGTGCAAACACCTCACAAGTGGCTCAAGGTCCACCTACGAGAAAGCATCATTCTCGCAGGTCTCGTATGGGCTGCCTACGAGAATGATTATGCGCGTGTAGGGTTCAAGAAATCACTTAAAAATGAAAAAAATAACCAATGAAATCAAAATTTTAAACCATGAAAAAGTCCAGAATGAAGAGCTTACCGTAATGCTACAAACGGCTCGTCAAATGATCTCTTGTAGCTCCTGAAAATCAACGCTGAAGTCGGAGGGTAAAATGGGGTTTTTGGAACTCAATAGTGAAAATGTGAAATGATATGGTAAAATTGGTTATTTACTCATTTAATTTACTTTTTACTATGTCAGTTTTGGGTTTTTATGTTTATCTATTGTTTAAACCTAATTACTAATATGAAAATGAGTGTAATGACTTGCAGGTGTGAAACATTGATGATTACAAAAAGGATATGGACATATTTTTCTCCATTATGGTGTGATATTGATTGTTTTTTATGGTTTTTACATAAAACCTCGAGTGTCTTTTTGTCCGTTCTTGCGCTCGTGAAAAACTTAAGAATGTGATCGAGCATAGTTTTATCACTTTTTCGGGCTCCACGAGGTTATACGAAAAAGGAACCCCCCTGGAGTTCTCTTTAAGCTCTTTTCAGACTCTCTAAACATGAAAATATTGCCAAGCGACCTTGCTATCTTCACGCTCGATAAAGTATTTGAAGTATGTGTCTAGTGAGCGATAATTTCTCTCTTTTTCAGTCTCATCCAGACTATGTTACGAAAAAGGAACTGAGAGAGTTCTCTTTTAAGTGTTTTTCCAAACTCTATAATCTTGAAAAACCTTTGAGTTTACTCTCTGGACTCGTTAAACAAAAATTGATAGACCCGTGATGGGACTGAACCACTCATTCTTAGGGTTTGTTAAAAATACTCCGAGGGACTCGTCCAAAGGATGAGCTTATATCAACAAGCATATGTGATCATCTTCAAGCTTGCGTAAAAATAAAGAGGTACTTGCCAGAAATGGTGGGGGAAAATTTGGGAAAGGGATATGTTTCATTTGTGTATTGATTGGCAGTAAGTGTCGCTCTTGAACATGACACCCCCTATTCATCATTTGAAGTTGGTTTGGGAAATCCATCTGTCTCTTTTTCGATTGATTACAAGGTCATTCCATGTGTCATTTTTGAGTCAATGCTGCCAAATCATTGGTCGTGTCATTCATATGTTCAAGAGAAGTCCATCTGAAACCTATATTGAGTCGTCCATCTGCAGTTATCCATTCTCTCTGTGTCGGCCTTCCCTGTGTCCAGTTCAATTTGCAAAATGCTATGTTTCACCTTCAAACTTTGTTACTCATTTCGTGTCATTGATGGAGGATACATCAAGGCCCTCCTGTGACGAGTCTTGTTCCGTCGAATTCATCTCATTATCTGGAATCAAGACTTAGAAATTATTTAGTACCTTGGAGCTTGTATGCCTCAATGGCAAGTTTCCTCGCTTTCGACAGTGGGTTTACCTCATTGACCCCTAATTGAAAGATTCCATTGGATGTTCGACATCAAATCATTTATTCACAGTCGATGGATTTTATTTTAGTACCTTGGGAGTCATTGACATCAATGGTGATTTCCCTCGCACTTGTTAATGGTTACATAAATGACCGGTAATTAAGTGGTTTCTGCCATGTTCGACTTCAACACCTGTAATCACATGGTTAGATTCGTACTTTGGGCGACGAGATTGAAGACCCTGGATATTGTCTTTGTGATCCAGGTTGTGATGGAGTATGTATAATTTGTGACACATAGATCCACTGTGTATGTTTCGTGGCTATGTCGTCTTGATTTGAAATTTATCGCATAGATCCACAGTGTATTTGGGTGGCTATGCTATATTGTGATGGCATGGATTCATAGTGTATGATTGGTGGCCATGACCTTTGTTTATGATGTCATCAGTCTATGATCTGAGTATGGGAATGCCTACCTCAGAATTGATATATATGATATTCTGCATATGCTTGGATGATTGCAGGTTTCTGATTAGATGTGCTCTTGGTTCTTGACACACACATGCAGCTTACAAAGTCTATCGACTGTCACTGGTTCCAATCTCAGACTTTGGGGGGCATTCTGTTATCCATAATTTTGGTCGTCATGATGATGTAATGATGATGGTGAACTCAGGCTCTTCATTAGAACTCTTTCCTGAGAAAAGTTACCTTTGTCTCTTTCCAGAAATCACATTTTTAAGGGAGGTTCGCAGGCTGCCAATACATTTGTCTGCGAGAATGAATGATTCTCGCAGGCTACCTTAAGCCAGGGTGCGAGAAGTTCACACTGTGCCTAAGTGTTAGGGTGCGAACTCTTTCTAAAGAGGGGAAAAAGATAAATTCTCGAACCTTCTAGAAGGATGAGATGGCATTCGAATGGTTATCTAAGTACTGGTTTTCCTGATATCTTGGGATCATTCCTATCCAAGTAACTAATTCATTCTCTCCTATATATTGAGGAGAATGCTCATGGAAAAGGTTAGAAGCAAACTAGCAAGAGATTTATTGGAGAATTAGTGAAAGATTGTGTGAAGGACTGATGCTACAGCAGCTAGAGGATTCCAGCAAGTTCATCAAAGGTGGTTGATTTTCTTCATGCAAGTGAGCAAGTGTGTGTGTCAGAGCTAGGGGCCATCGAAAGGAGGTTTGCAACATCAGGGCTCAGGTTGTAATCTTTGCTTTCCATCAATATAATACAGTAATATGTCCCTTTCCCATAATGTTGGATCTACTTTATTGTATAACTCATTGATCATATACATAGATTAACTGTTGAATATATTGAATTGCATATTCTTCACTTCGATTGGTTTGTATTGTTTTGATCTTGACTGTACGAAATCATTGGAGTGGAGCGGGAGTAACAAAGATCAAAGGAAGCGATCATAAGGTATGTTCTTTGATCGAATCTTCTAGTACATTCAATAGTTTAAATCTAGGGAAAGAGTATTATTCTGTCTTGATTTGTTCTAGATCTAGGTGGATCTAGGGAGATCGGTTTGTGTCCGCACTTACGGATTTATCCAATAACACATAGATATTTTAATAAAATCTAGATATTTTTTTTAATATTAAACATTTATTTTTTTTTAAATAATTTTAATTATTCAAATTTAATTCAAATTTTAATTTTAATTATAAAATTTATCTTGATTTTATAAGAATATAAAATTTAATATAATTGTGTTTTTTTTTAATATTTTCATAATTGAATTTTAAATTTTTTAACTAATTTTTTCAAGTTTATGGTAAATACACTCTGAGTAAAACTCAAAATTTATTTTGAATAATTTATTTTTTTTATTTAAATTTCAAATAAAATTAACAAATTTTGAAAATAAGAATAGTTAATTTAAGTTTAAAAAAAAGTATTTTTATTGTTATTTTAAGTTTTAATTACTGATGAGAGATATTGTTGACTGATGGTGATCCCTATCAATTATCTAACATTATCTAAAAACATTATTTCCAAATATTAAATATTAATATCTTAAAATTTAATTACATAAATTTATTAAAGGATGTTAAATCCATTTTTTTTAAATGTATGATTGATATAAACCTCGTCCTCTTTTATGAGGTGATATCTAATAAACTTGGAATGGGATAATAATTGTGTTTATTATTATTATATTTTGTATCTTTGTGTTTATTATTATTCATTTTTTTTCTGAAAATGTCTAGATGGACGAGTTGGCGGACTCACGGGTTCACATTTATAGTCATGCTTCTGTATCACAAGTCCGACCGACCGCTTCCTCATTCCATACTTAGCCACTTTTTGGATCGCGAGTTTCCGGGCTAGCGAGCTTAAAATTGTGCTTCTATTGTTCTGTGTCCTCCAAAGAGCACCCCGAGTTCCGCGATATACAAATTGACAAACGGACTACCGGGCGGACTCAAGATTACGCTTATATTATAAATTTTGAAGAAGCCTTAAAAAGTAATTTAGTTATAAAATTAAAAAAGTTTATTTTATATTATTAAGGGTTGATCATGTTAAAATGAAATACTAGAAAAAAAATCCTTGAGAACTTTTTGTTGCTTGTCTAGATCACACAACTAGTGGATAAGGAACAACCTTCTTTAACTCGTATATTACAAATTTTTTTTTCAAACCCTCTCTTATTTAAAAAAAAATTGAAGTAAACAAAACAAAGCTTTTTTAAATTCTATATTTAAAAATATTAAAATAAATAATCATTTACATTAAACATGTATTTTTATAAAATATAGATATTAATTTTTAAGTGCATTATTGAATCATATACAAAACCTAAATTAAGATGAAATTATAATTAGGTTTATGATTATATTTAAAAACATTAAAATAAAAGTCAAAAAACATAAAGGATAAGTACGTTAGATATTACTAAATTTTAGGTTTAAAATATTTTTTTTTTGTAAGTAAGAATTATATTATATCAAGAACCTGCCAGAGGCAAAAAAAAGTTACAAAACATAGTAATTGGTCTGCTGAAATTACTAGGCTGCCCCAACAGAGGGGAAACCAACCCAGTCAACATCCTAGTCATCTTGAACAAAGTAATAACCATACAGTGTAATGTCTAAAAACAAGGTGGACCTCCATCTAAAGCAGCAACTGGATGACATGACTTCTAAACAAACATAAACTAGACACCTGACGCGTAATCTGGCCAGGTGGCGTTGAGGTCGCTTGTCCAAGGTTCCTCCTCTACAATTGTCGTCCCATCGCCCCATTGCTCCTCGACCACCTCCTTCTTCTTATCACCACGGTCGTGCCTCGCAATGTCTTACTCAGCCATGGTTGCGTTACCAGTTACCTTCAAGGATGGTTCTGCTGCACCCTGCATGACCACATCTCCAGTCGTGGTGGCTGCGCCCTGTGCCTGTGTCGAAGTCGCGCTCTCCTTTGCCTCGCCGTTGGCTGTGTCTGCGTATGGTGCCTGCTTGCAAGTTGCATCTACCGGGGTCGAGAGGAAGGTCTCATGCAGCGAGGAAAGGAGCTGGAGGAAGAGTGTGACCTTATCATTCGAAAGCTGCAGTCAGAACTGCAGGTCCTCGACGCCCTGGCGAAGCTCGAATACAAGGCCATAGAGAATGGCCAATTTCTCTTTTACCTGCTCGCCCGTGGTTGCATCAACAGATGGGGTCCCAGAGCTTCCAGATGCCCGCGTCGGAGGTGGTGGCTCTTCGCTTAAGGTACGTGGGAAAGCCGAGCGTTGAGTGGAGTGTGGTTCAGTCCCGGTGGGAGCAAGGAGTAAACGCAGAGAAGAACATGGCGACCGGGGAATCATTTCCAGGGATTTTAAGCTTGCAGGCAGTGGAGCTAGAGGATTTTGGCTGGGTTGCGCCTCCTGGAGGTGACGGGATGGTGTAGAGGGAAACATATCGCGCGAGAAGAAAAAGGGTCACCGAGGTCTCCATGGAGAACCCCGCCGTGGTTTCCCTCGCAGAGATGGTCATGGTGGGGAGCCTCCAGGGACCAGTATGTACACTTAAACACCGAACATGGTCGTGGGTGAGGAAGCTCTACTAGCCACCAGCAGAAATAATGACACCAGAGAATAACAGTAGACAATAACACCAGAGCCATATCAAAATGCGGAGATCGAGGGCAATAAACGAGCCTTCCCATCGCCATTAGAGCTTCATTAATACTCCCGGAGGGTGGCGGATGGAGGCACGGGCCCGTCACGTGGCTCCGTGCCTTGTTGGCACCCGCCATGCTCCTGCATGCGCCAGTTGGCCCTCACTAACACCCCATCCGGGGGAATTTTAGGTTTAAAATATTGAAATAAATAATTATACACATTAAATATGTACTTTTATAAAGTATGGACATGGGATTTTATAAAGTATGCACGGCTTCCTCATTCCATACTTAGCCACTTTTTGGATCTCGGGTTCCCAGGCTGACGATCTTAAAATTGCACTTCTATTGTTTTGTATCCTCCAAATAGCACCCAGAGTTCCATGATATACAAATTGATAGGCGGACTCCCGGGATGGCAGGCTCAAGATTGCGATTGTTGACGGATGGTGATCCCTATCAACTATGTAACATTATCTAAGAACATTATTTCCAAATATTAAATTATTAATATTAAATATTAATATTGTACAATTTAATTACATAAAATTTTATAGGATGTTAAATCCATTTTTTTTTAAATGTATGATCAATATAAACTTCGTTCTCTTTTATGAGTTGATATCTAATAAACTTGGAATGGGATAATAACTATGTTTATTATTATTATATTTTGTATCTTTGTGTTTATTATTATTCGATTTTCCGAAAATGTCTAGGTGAGCGAGTTGGCAGACTCACGGGTTCACATTTATAGTCATGCTTTTGTATCACGAGTCCGACCGAAGGCTTCCTCATTCCATACTTAGCCACTTTTTGGATCGCAGGTTCCTGGGATGGCGGGCTCAAAATTGCACTTCTATTATTATGTGTCCTCCAAAGAGCACCTGAAATTCCATGATATACAAATTGACAGGTGGGCTCAAGATTTCACTTATATTATAAATTTTGAAGAAGCCTTAAAAAGTAATTTAGTTATAAAAATAAAAAAAGGTTATTTTATATTATTAAGGGTTGATCATGTTAAAATGAAATACTAGAGCAAAAATCCTTGATAACTTTTTGTTGCTCGTCTAGATCACACAACTAGTGGATAAGGAACAACCTTCCTTAACTCCTATATTACAATTATTGTTTTCTAACCCTCTCCTACTTAAAACAAAATGAAGTATACAAAATAAAGCTTTGTAAATTCTATATTTAAAAATATTAAAATAAATAATCATTTACATTAAACATGTATTTTTATAAAATATAGATATTAATTTTTAAGTGCATTATTAAATCATATACAAAACATAAATTAAGATGAAATTATAATTAGTTTTATGATTATATTTTAAAAAATTAAAATAAAAGTCAAGAAATCTAAAGGATAAGTACGTTAGATATTATTAAATTTTAGATTTAAAATATTGACATAAATAATTATACACATTAAATATGTACTTTTATAAAGTATGGACATGGGATTTTATAAAGTATGCACGGCTTCCTCATTCCATACTTAGCCACTTTTTGGATCACGGGTTACAGGGCTGGCGGGCTTAAAATTGAGCTTCTATTGTTCTGTGTTCTCCAAACAACACCCGAAGTTCCACGATATACAAATTGACAGGCGGGCTCCTGGGCTAGCGAGCTATAAAATTTAAGGAAATTTAAACTTTATGGTCTCAAACTTCCATATAACCATTAGCTTTCATAGATATTTTAATAAAATCTAGATATTTATTTTAATTTTAAACATGTATTTTTCTTTAAATAATTTTAATTATTCAAATTAAAATGAATAAAAATTTTATAATACATTTATAGTCATGCCTATGTATCATGAGTCTGACTGATGACTTCCGCATTCCATACTTAGCCACTTTTTGGATCGTGAGTTCCCGGGCTGGCTGGCTCAAAATTGCACTTCTATTGTTCTGTGTCCTCCAAACAGCACTTGGAATTTCGCGATATACAAATTGACAGGCGAACTCCCAGGATGGCGAGCTATAAACTTTAAGGAAATTTAAACTTTATGGTCTCAAACTTCCATATAACCATTACCTTTCATAGATATTTTAATAAAATCTAGATATTTATTTTAATTTTAAACATGTATTTTTTTAAAAATAATTTTAATTATTCAAATTAAAATGAATAATTTTTTATATACTTTTATTTATTAATAATTTCATTATTATAAAATTTATCTTAATTTTATAAGAATATAAAATTTAATATAACTGTGTTTTTTTTAATATTTTTATAATTGAATTTTAAAATTTTTAACTAAAACTTTTAAGGAGCCAATAGTTTTACCAATTCTTTGGCAAATGCAAAGTTTCTGAATTCCATATCTTCATTGGGAGTGAAAAAAATTCATAAGATTCACATGATAAATCTTTCCACGAAATTATTATCTTGTAAGAGTTATCATAGTAATTATATCTAGTTATGAAATTTTAGTTATAATATTTTTAATGAAAATTTGATTAAATTGAAATAACCTAAAAACGTTTTATAGAATCAAGACTCTTTCCCTTATTCTCCATATTGAAACTTAAAAATATAAAACCATAATAAAATATCTCAATTATAAACATAAAATATTCAACTTCAACTTTGAAAAGTTAGGCATTTTGTTATCGGTTTTACTCTCAAATTTAATCAATACAATGTCAAACAAAGTTGGATTGAAGATTTTGTAACTTTTAGTATAATGACTAAAACCTAATTTAATATATTACATTAAAATATAATATTACCCATACATTATGTGAAAGATTCATTACTCTAAAAAATGTTTTCAATCAATCATTCCACGATATAAAACTAATGTTAGGTGGGAGTATCTAGGTGTACAGGTTGGCGGACTCACGGGTTCACATTTATAGTCATGCTTATGTATCACGAGTCCGACCGATAGCTTCCTCATTCCTTAACTCCTATATTACAATTATTGTTTTCTAACCCTCTCTTATTTTAAAAAAATTGAAGTAAACAAAACAAAGTTTTTTTAAATTCTATATTTAAAAATATTAAAATAAATAATCATTTACATTAAACATTTATTTTTATAAAATATATATATATTAATTTTTAAGTGCATTATTGAATCATATACAAAACATAAATTAAAATGAAATTATAATTAGATTTATGATTATATTTAAAAATATTAAAATAAAAGTCAAGAGATCTAAAGGATAAGTACTTTAGATATTACTAAATTTTAGATTTAAAATATTGAAATAAATAATTATACACATTAAATATGTACTTTTATAAAGTATGGACATGAGATTTTATAACGTTTGTATGGATTCCTCATTCCATACTTAGCTACTTTTTGGATCGCGGGTTCTCAGGCCAGCATGCTCAAAATTGTGCTTATATTGTTTCGTGTCCTCCAAAAAGCACTTGAAGTTCCACGATATACAAATTGATAGCTTCAAACTTCCATGTAACCATTAGCTTTCATAGATATTTTAATAAAATCTAGATATTTATTTTAATTTTAAACATGTATTTTTTTAAAAATAATTTTAATTATTCAAATCAAAATAATAAATTTTTTATAATACTTTTATTTATTAATAATTTAATTATTATAAAATTTATCTTAGTTTCATAAGAATATAAAATTTAATATAATTGTGTTTTTTTTTAATATTTTCATAATTGAATTTTAAAATTTTTAACTAAAAATTTTAAGGAGCAGGCAGTTTTACCAATCCTTTGGCAAATGCAAAGTTTCTTAATTCCCTATCTTCATTGGGAATAAAAACATTTCATAAGATTCGCCTAATAAATCTTGCGAGGGAATTATTATCTTGTAAGTGTTATTATAGTAATTATATCTAGTTATGAAATTTTAGTTATAATATTTTTAATGGAAATTTGATTAAATTGAAACAACCTAAAAATGTTTTATAGAATCAAGACTCTTTACCTTATTCTCCGTATTGAAACTTAAAAATCTAAAACCATAATAAGATATCTCAATTATAAATATAAAATATTCAACTTCAATTTCGAAAAGGATAGGCATTTTGTTATTGGTTTTACTCTTAAATTTAATCAATACAATGTCAAACAAAGTTGGACTGAAGATTTTGTAACTTTTAGTATAATGACTAAAACCTAATTTAATATATTACATTAAAATATAATATTACCAATACATCATGTGAAAGATTCATTACTCTAAAAAATGTTTTCAATTAATCATTCCAAAATATAAAACTAATGTTAGGTGGGAGTATCTAATCGATTATATAAAAAATAATATCAATCACATATTTTTGTTTATTATTATTCATTTTTCTGAAAATTTCTAAGTGAGTGGGTTGGCAGACTTATGGGTTCATATTTATAGTCATGCTTCTGTATCACGAGTCCGACCGACGGCTTCCTCATTCCATACTTAGCCACTTTTTGGACCGCGGGTTCCCAGGTTGGTGGGCTCAAAATTGCACTTATATTGTTCTGTGTCCTCCAAGAAGCACCCAAAGTTCCGCGATATACAAATTGACAAGCGGACTCCAGGGTTGGCGGGCTCAAGATTGCGCTTATATGATTATCATTAAATTTAACTCATTCCTTTAGGTTAAAATAAATATTTTAAATATTTTGTTACAGAGCAAAATCCCAACTTCGAATGTTTGTTTCACAACGCTTCGAAAAAAACTATTTTATGATCAACAGGGATCAACGATGGAGCTTAATGTCATAAGTAATCAAGTATCAATTCTAAAATCTTCTCTTTACTTTCTGATTAATACTAGAATTCTCACAAGATTAACGACAGTGCAAGTAATGG
The DNA here is from genome assembly GCA_009831015.1 of Picea engelmannii. Lineage (NCBI taxonomy): Eukaryota > Viridiplantae > Streptophyta > Pinopsida > Pinales > Pinaceae > Picea > Picea engelmannii. The sequence goes on along the minus strand of ML778380.1, from coordinate 93,536 downwards.
TATTAACGTCAGTTATCTCACACAACTGTGTATTAATGGTATAAATTATTGTGCGTATCTCCATTTCCTCTTCAAATTCTTCCAATTTTTTATTCTCTGGTGATTCATTCATCTTTTCCTTAATAATTCTTGCAGACATTGCTTTCACATCCTCGTGAAATTTTCTTTTGCACCCAAACTCCCTCTTCACATGCCAAGAATGATCTACAGTAGATGATGACACTATAAATGTAACTTAAAATGTATATTAGTCTCAAATGATATAACTATTCATGATAACTTTTAAAAATAAAAGTTATTTCATGATTACTGATTACTTCTAAATCTAACTTAAAATTTATATTAGTCTCAAATGATATAACTATTCATGATTACTTTTAAAAATAATAAAAACTATTTCATGATTATTGATTACTTTTAAATCTAACTTAAAATTTATATTAGTCAGATGATATAACTATTCATGATTACTTTTAAATCTAAGTTAAAATTTATAATATTCTAAAAATCTAAACATCTTACCTTTTTATCTTTTTCACCAAAATCCATTAAAACAATTCTACAATTCTTCATGAACTCATAATTTTCCTTTTTTCAATCACATTTGTGAATGCATCAATGTATTCTAACACCTGGAAAACTTTTAAATTTTTGAAACACTAAGTTTATACACCATGAAAAATTTCTAAATTTCTGAGACACCAAGATTATACACCTTGAAAAAAATTTCTAAATTTATGAAATAATTTCTGAAACAACACCTAAAAAACTTGTAAAATTTTGAAACACTAAGATTATACACCATGAAAAGTTTATAAATTTCTGAGGTGCCAAGATTATACACCTTGAAAAAAGTATTTCACACTAAGACTATACAAACCCAACAACTCAAATCTGCAATTTCAGTGAGTAATTTCCTAAATTTCAGTTGAAGTAAACTTGATTAAAAAATATGCCCTGATAAAAACCAAGGTAGGGCATTTACAATACTTATTTAAATACTATTACATTTATATAACCTTCTTACTTTTAAAAATGATTGCATTTACATAACCTGAAGTCATGTTAATCTCAAAGATAACTTTAAAATGATGATTGATTAAATAAACAAATAATAAGTAAATAAGTCCACCATGCTTCCACACGTTCATGCCACACTTTGATGTACATATCATGTCTTCATCTTACCTAAATTAGTGACAAATAGATTCATCTCCACCAAACCCTCATTCTCAACTATAATTAACAAATAATAGATTAATCTCCACCAAACCCTCATTCTTAACAAATAATATCCCTTCTGGTGGTTAACTAAAACAACTCTGAAAGAAGAGGTGATGTTAATAAAACACCATTTATTGTATTTGAACAACCCGAAGAAGACCAGGAATGAATAACGTTTTTACTTTGACTTGGGGGATTTTGGTGCATAACCCTTCTCTGCTTTCTCGACGGTCTTCTTAGAGAGGAGAACCTAATGAATGTTTGGCAGCACTCCACCGCTAGTGATAGTCACCTTCCCCAAAAGCTTCCCCAATTCATCATCGGTCCATAGCCACCAGACACTACTTTAGCTAACAAATTGGCTAAGAGCTTCTCAACAGCGCGTTAAAGGCATCAGGGTTGGAGACATTGGAATTACCGGAAATATACATTCCATTAGTGTCCAATTTTCCTATGAAACTATAGTTTTCATAGCATATGAAGCAGATAAAATCCTATGTTCTACTGCTAACGACATTCTCACATTTTTGTGGGACGATAGTTGTTTCATCTTGTGATACAGAACAACAGGTCCAACTGCGGATGTAGGAAACCAACCTTGCAAATTTGAAGCAAACAAGGGCGCAAGATCTCAACCTTGCAAAGTGCAAGAACTACCCAAATTCACTGCAGACAAGATTGTATCCAAAAATCGAAGGAAAATGTATTGTAACATGCATGTTAAGTAAACATTTAAGGTTGTGAGGCCTGTTAGGTAACATTTAAGGTTGTTAGAGCCGTCCAAGGGCCTCACGTTGTGTAAACATTTAAGAAAGAATGCAGTGTGGTAGGCATGTTTACGTACGTAATAATAAAAATGCCTCTTTAAGTATTTAATAATAATAATAATAAATAAAAATAATAATAATAACAATAGTACAACAAACATAAAAATATTTATAATTAATGAAACTTAGGATAAATTTAGCTAGCAGAAAATGCTAAGACAAACATTCAAACTAATGCTAGCATTAATCCACCTTCGAGCAATGCATAAGAAAATATATGTGTTGATATTGGATTAAAACATGAATCAAAACATTGGGAAATAGCGAAGCTGGCAATAAGACTTTGAATCTATTCTCTAATGAGATGATGACATATAACGTATTTGTTATTATATAAAAAATAATGTTTTTAGTTCTATAGTTCGAACAATATAAATGATGCGAAAATTTATTGTAACACGCATGTTGAGTAAACATTTAAGGCTGTGAGACATGTTAGGTAAACACTTTAAGGTTGTCAAAACCGTCGAAGGGCCTCGCACTATGCAAACATTTAAAAAAGAATGCAATGTGGCAGGCCTATTTATGTACGCAATAATGCAAATGCCTCTCTAAGTACGCAATAATAAAGAAAAAATAATAATAACAATAGTTCAAAAAATGGAGACTATGCAAAAAAAAATTCCTCAAAGGACAAAGTAATATGAAGTCAACTAATAAAAAACTAACCATCCATGCTCAAAACTTTGGATATCTAAACATTTCAATATGAATAGTACAAATTCAAAAAGACCGTAGATGACAAAAACTTTAGATATGCCAACATATAAAACATTGAGAATAGTGAAGCTGGCAATAAGAACTCAAATCTATTATCCAATGAGATCATGACATATAAGGGTTTTTTTATTATACAAAAAATAATGTTTTTAGTTCTCTAGTTCGAACCATAGAGATTATGCAAAAAATTGTAGTCAAATGACAAAATAAAATAAAGTCAACGAATTATCGATCACTATAGTCCCTCTATGCCTTCGACAGGGACTAATAAGATATTTTTTCTAATAATAATTGAAATTTGTTTATGTCATGATGAAAGATAAATGGATTGCTTACATCCCAAGATAAGTATTTTAACATTTCTTTCTCTATGTTGTGTTTAATGACAACTATTTTACATTATATATATATATATATATATATATATATATATATATATATATATATATATAATGTTTAAAGACAATTGCTTTGGTTTTTATACCGACTTGGATATATTGTAATTGGTTGGAAATCAATTTACCTTGAATTTTATTAAAAACAAATCTTTTCATAAAATTTCTATAATGTTTTTCATATATTTATATTAAATTAATTTTTTGAAAAATAAAAATTTGTTTTTCAAAATTTTAAAATAAAATATTATTGATATTTTGTGATTTTTGATTAGTAGTTAACATTGAAATGACAAATTTTATGTAGTTTGCAATATATTTTTCAAATATAAATAATTTAATTTAAAAATATAAAATACTATATAAATGCACATAGGTGTACTTAACATACTTGACAGATATAATTTCTTATCAAAAATAATTTCCCTATCTCCACCTTTTCCAGACCTTATTCCTTTTCATCTCCTTTGTCTCGCCACTCAAATCAAAATATATTAGATAAAACATCGAACCAAACTACTAATTTTATTGACGTTGAAAAATTTAAATGTTACGAGGGTTTGGGATGATTTCACCAATTCCAAATACATTCAATTTGCGTGTAGAACATTACATCATCAAATATCAGAAAACCAAATCGCTATGGTTTCTTAAACTATATACCATTCCATCTCATGAATTTAAAAATCATGGGTGTAAATAAAACAAGGATAAAGAAAACAAAGGTGCAGATGCACTAAGTCGGAGGACTAGTGGGATTTATGAAATAATTATCAGCAAGGCATAAGATGATATCGAACATAGAATAAAATCTGCAAGCAGTAATGATGAAAATTACATCAAAACAACAACAAAATTGCAAGGAAATGCAGAAAATATGAACAAAGCAGATATGAGTATAGATAAAAATGGGTTTTTAAGGTTCAAAGACAGGTTATATGTACCTAACTCTACTGATTTAAAGACGACAATTCTTGATGAGCTACACAAAAAGTCGTATTCGAGTCACCCAGGATACCAGAAAACAATAACAACATTAAGGAAACAGTTTTATTAGCCTAACATGAAAAATGAAATAGTTGAATATTTGTATAAATGTTTAGATTGTCAACAGGAAAGGTTGAGCACCAGCATCCGACAGATCTGTTGCAACCTCTTCCTATACCCAAATGGAAATGGGAAATTATTTCGATGTACTTCATCACAGGTTTTCCTAAGACTCAAAGACAAAATGACTCAATTATGGTATGGTTGATAAACTAAGTAAATCTGCACATTTTATACCTGTGAAATCTACTTACAAGGCGATTAATATCACTGAAATTTTTATGAAATAAATTTTTAGGTAGCATGGAATTCCTAAGATGGTGATTTCAGATAGAGATGTCAAATTTACATCCAAGTTTTGGAAATAATTGTTTGCAAGTTTGGGTACTAATTTGAATTTCAACACAAGTTACCATCCACAAATGGATGGGAAAACAGAACGAACAAACCAAATTATCGAAGACATATTGCGAATGTACGTAAGAACAAAACCAACTAAGTGGGAAGAGTATCTACACTTAGTTGAGTTTGCTTACAATAATGGTTATCGGGCATCAACTAAGATGAGTCCCTTTGAAGTATTATACGGAAGGAAATACACAACCTCGATCAATTGGGATGATCCAATTGAAAGGATTATGGTGGGACTAGAAATGATCCAATAAATGGAAAGAATGGTAAAAAGGGTACAACATAACTTGAAAGAGGCACAAGACCAACAGAAAAGCTATGAATATCTAAAAAGAATACATCGGGAATTCAAAATTGGGGAACATGTATATCTAAAATTCAAGGAAAGAAGAAGCTCTCTAAATCTAGGAAATTGTTCCAAGTTGGCGCCAAGATTTTGTGACCCCTTCGAGATTTTAACTCAAATCGAACCCATGGCATATCAACTAGCACTTCCTACAAATTTAAAAGTTCATAATGTTTTTCATGTTTCGTTATTGAAAAGATATATTCATGACCCTACTCACATCATTGATTGGAACATGGTGCAGGTGGAACCAGAAGGCGAGTTCCAAGTGGAACCTCTGTGCATTCTAGACAGGAAAGAGACAATACTTCAGAACAGAGCCATCGCCAAGGTAAAAGTGCAATGGAAGCACTTAGGTCCTGAAGAGGCCACTTGGGAATTGGAAGAAGATATGCAGAAATATTATCTAGTCATGTTTTGAGAGATGATTTAGCATTGAGGACAGTGTTTTACTTAAGGGGGAGAGGATGTGATATCCTCAAATTATTAGAAATTAAATTCCAAGTTGAATCTAGAAATAAATTTCCATTTATGGAAAATCCGAATTTAGAAATAAATTTTCATTTATGGAAAATATGAATTTAGAATTTTGGATTTTCTAATTATTATTTTACAACCGTTGGGAAAAGGTTTGACTTGCCCAATTGTCCTCTTTTGATGGACACATGTATGAGACAAAATTTTTAATAAAATAAATGTTGGAAGACAAATGGAACAACTAGGTTAAAAATAGATGACTATGGATCTATGAGTGGGGAACAAGTTTGAGTTAACTCAACGCTTATTTTTACAAGTGGCAGAAGTTGAGTTCTATCACTAGCAGCCCCTAAAAATCAGGGATTTGTAAAGTTGCGAATTTCCCCAAGGAGGAAAAGGAATGGAAAGTCCTAGGTAGATGATAAATACAACATATATGGGAGGTAGGACGTTGCTTAGTATGTTGAGGATTGAGAACTATTTTGATGTTATGAGCACATCTAGTGTGAGGCAAAGCATTTTCTGAGTTGTTGAAGGTGACAGTGGCTAAGGAGTGTGATTCAGTTTTCCCTTATGGAGTCATGGTCAAGATAGGGGGTGATCAAGACAAGTGATCTTGGTTGTTTTGTTTCTACGGTTGGGTGAAATGTGGTTGTTTCATTTGTTTCCCAACATCAGTCTTTAGATATGTACTCAAATTGTTGATGTTATACTGTTGACGTTATATTATTGATGTTGTACAGTTGATGCCATGCTTTATATTACTATACTTATAAGAAGAATCTATTTAAGTGGACTAAATAGCCATATTATTTTTGTGGCTTGCCACTGTATAAAATACATGTAGTGGTGTTTTATTAAGGTTTAGTATATATTTACATACATATATATATAAATATAAAAAATGTGTATATGTGCTTATTGGCCATGACAAATCTAGTTTCTTGGTTGTTGTTCATTCCTGTATATAATCAAATACTTCAGAAAGAAAAGTATAAATAGGTTGTATTGAATTTTCTACTATTAGGCTTAGTATAAAGAATAAAAGTCCCAAATACAGTATTTTACCTATTATCATAGAAAAAATATCTGATACAGTAGATCACAGAGTGTTTTAACAAAATACACTTAATACAGTCAATAGGTTGCTGACCAAAATGTCACATTTTGAATTTCCATAGACCTAAGCACCCCATAGCTAGTCTATATAGAGTTTTAAAAAAAAGGACTACATAAAAATGTTTGTGATGGAATGAGTGTGCGCATGGACCGGTGGAAGGAAATGGAACCCAGATACCTTTTGTGTGCAGGCCACATCCTTCACCAAGCACACCATCATTTCTCCCAACCTGTAAAAGAGTCATACAATTGCATTAGTAACTTACTAATGTCCAAACCAGTTAAATAATGAGGTAAATAAATTTAGTCAAAGATTAACTTATCTTAGTTTTCCGATTGAATATCAGAGCGTCTCCATTGCCCTGCAAAGAAGACAATCCACAACTCATGAGGGGAGTGGGTGCGTAGTCCATATGATGGGTTCCCTCGCAAGAAAAACGGACCCATCATCAATTTATATCCATGGAAAATTTCTTCACTTGCAAAAGTAAAACAAACAAATTTTCAATCAAGTTTTGTGGGCTTGTTATCCCTGTACATGTCCTTTGTTTATAAAATAAAGAGAACAAAATTATATAAAGAAGGTACAGAACTACAAAAGAACTTATATTGTTATCCATGTACATGTCCTTTGTTTATAAAATAAAGAGAACAGATTTATATAAAGAAGGTACATAACTGTAGAAGAACTTATAATGTTAACCGAGAAGGAGCGATAGCAAACCCTTCCCTACAAAGACTAAAACGATACAGTATGTTCATAAAATTAGTCCCTTTTTTCAAAGAAAATCATCAAGCGAATTTCTAAGTAATTACCAAAATTTTGTACAGAAGATCAAGGGAACGGAAAGAAATTATTGTGACAAAGTAGCAATGAAAACATAACTACAAATTTTTTCCATAATACCCAGGTGAGTTTCCTACAAGGATAGTAATCACAGTAAAGAAATCATCAAATCAAGAATTATTTACAGAGATGCAAGAATGTGATCTGGGTGTATACAATTGCAGTAAGGACCTAATTTATTTGTCCAATTTTAAAGCTGTGCAAAACCTTGCTAAAGTCTTTCCTCGTACATTCAATAGATAATGTGTGAATGAATATAAAAATAGAGCACAACTTGTAATAAACAAGAAGACAATTTTTAGTACAGAGCGGTCGAATGCAAGAAATTCCTCTATTATGCAGATGGATTTTAACTTTAAACAGAGAAGTTAGATAGTAAAGGCCGCTACCAAGAGGGAAGTAGGGCTTTAACAGAGACAGAGCATGAACCTTCTCGACCATAGAATTTTTAATAACCCGTAATTACATATGAAGAAATGTTATTTCTATATGTTTAAGCGATTAAAGCTTCTGACATTGCCACACAAACTTACAGGGTTCAATACAACTATACGACAAGATGTTGTCAAGTCTGTAACAAAATTTCGAAGGTTTTGGCCAAGTACGGGAGAGGCAAGAAATAACACCATAACTAATTTAGGCAATGTCTTCATCCAAGGCCTGCGTTACTAAATCTCAAGGAAGATGTTTTTTCGCACATAACTCTCCAGACAAAGGCCGCATGTGTAACAATCTCGATATAGATAAAAGAAAAAATCACTATGAGAAATTTTGCAGAGATTTTTTCTTACAACCACAGTGATCCCAACCACATTTGACTGAGAAGGAACCCAAAGATTTATGGGTTTAAAGACTGATGGCCAACAGAGAATAAAATCCAATAACCCTATCAACCTGAATTTAAAGGAGTTAACCTACCATGCAAGTAAAACACTTATACAGTGAAATCTGGAATGAAATGTTACAGAAGTGCATTTTCATGTGATATCCACCCTCAAATTCAAAGGAAGATCATAAGGCATGTGACATAAACCACACAGAGAGTTCCTGGCACCCGATAGAATATGCATTTTGCACTGGGATTATATTCGCTCAAGGAAATTCATTACACCAGACAGAGCATACTTTGCACAAAGATTTGATTGCAGAGAGAATGTGTAACTTCAAGGAAATATTACTAATTGAGTTACAGAGGAAGAGCAGTTACTTATCGTGCCTATGGAGAGCCCTGTCAGAGTGCCCTTGCTACCATTATCCACATAGCTAAACATTATCACCGGTTGCAGAGAGCAAACCAGCGAAGTAACAAAAGGAAAAGGAGACCCAAGAGACAACTACGAAGGGTGTAATGGCAATTCGATCCCCTCGGTAGTAGAGAATAACAACTCGTACGCTACCCCATACCTTTCCATGTGAAACCAACTAAAGTGGCGATCCCACAGTGGGCGGTTCCCTGTAGTGTCAGGCCTAGAGGGTATTGGTAGGTATAGCGCCATTAATGGACCTTCTGAGAGGTAAATTCCTACAACTATAACGGCCTAGGTTCAAACCCGACCCTGTACCCACCTAAAATATATTCGCGGTAAAATTAAATGTTGTGTGGAACATGTTTAATCAAAAATCAGGTATTTAGTGTTAACTTATGCGTAGAGATTTAACCATGAGAGAGTGTGTACATCGTATACCATAAATTATAGATCATTACACTATACAAAAGTGGTCTTGTCTGGATATGGTAATTTACCCCTAACACGATTCTAGACTTTGATTGTTATGTCCCCTAGTCCACTAGGGTTATAACCTTGTTGCCTTAGACTCCTTCACTTGCTTGTTTTCTTTTATAATATAGTGTCGACACTAATTCAATTATGGATAGTATGGGTATGTGTAACCCTACTGTCTATGCTATGGATAATTACAGTCATAGTTACTATTTTAATAATGCAATCACATGTATGACTCTAATTACAATAGCATGGGATTTCATAGTGAATTAGGTTATGAACTAATCTAATGACAAACGCTATGATGTAATTCAATGGATAATAAGAGAAAGTTTTTGTTGGAATTTAAATCTCCTATAGACCTTCAGGATGGATATTTCTGTAGAGTAAAACTCATATGTGAACAAACAATGCACAAATGTATAGGGGAATATTTTCATGTGTTGCGAACAATTTTGTTAGACTTTAGTTTCCTGGTTAAAAAAAAAAATAGTGGAATTTGGGGTACGTTACAGGTAGGGTTTTGGATTTTTTGTTGGGAGTGGTTAGAGGGAATGGTGAGAATCCATTAATTTCTTCACTTCAGGTCTCCATCCTGGCCTATAACCTCTATCATCACAGTGGGCTTAGTGGATCTCTCAAGGATTCAAATCCCTCCTTCATTGTTCATTATTCAAGGATGGGACCTATGACATATTCCTCTTCCTCGCAGTCTAGAGGGGGCGGTCACTGCCAGTTGCATCCTCCAAAAGGGTCCTCATCCCTTGATCCTTCCCATTTTTGGGTTTGGGTTTTGACTCTCTGAAGGAAATGGGACTTTATTCGGTGGGAAGGAAGTTTGCTCTTAAATGGGTGCAGGAGAAAGTTGTTGGAAAATTGGTTGACATTGATGTCAACCTTTGAAGAAGCCTTGAAGAAAGTATAGAATCCCCTAGAATTAATGGGTTTATTTGAAGGAATATCCAAAGTGGTCCCCTTGTGGTGCATCTCTAAGCATGGCCCTCACAAGAAGACACTTTGAAGAAACATACAATAAGCCCCAATTGTTAATAAAATAAGTTAAAATGCACGGTCAAGAAGCCCTGAAAATATGGCTAGGAAGCCCAGAGGTGTGGTCATGAAGCCCAGAATTAATTTAAGAAAAGGTGTATGAACGACATGAAAAATGCATTCAAAACCCCCATGTATTTATAGTCCTCATCAAACCATTTCAAACGGTAGGTGACATGCCACGTGGTTCCTCATGGTTGAGGAGATATGCCCTCTTAAAGATGGGCAAGTAATATTTGTCCACAAGAAGTTACAAGTTGGCCCCAAAGACAAGTAAAGAAGGTAGTTGGAAGGATATAAATACACACCAAGAATCTCTTATTTTGATCAAGAAAGTGTGTGAAGAAGGGAGAAATTCCAAGGGAAGATGAAATCTTGTGATCATGTGGTCTAAGGTATGTTTTTTAAAGGTCATCTTGTCATTTTCACTATAATTGTTTTCCTCGAATGATTCAGATAGAGAAACTTGAAGGCTATTGAGAACACATATCAAGGTACATGTGTTACAAATTTTAGCTTTTGGGTCATCTTACTTTTGGAATACACTATGTGGAATACTAGTCCTGTAACTAGTCTCAAACAAGTGTTCCAGGTAAAATAGTCACAACTTCTCCATAGAGGATCCAAATTATGTGAGACTATTTGCATTGGAAATAGTACAATCCATAGTATTTTGTGTGTGATTTTTAGAATCAGATATTAAATATTGAGCACGTGGCATGCTTTACAAGTTTTCTCTCCAAAATAGGACAAAATTCAAGAAGGTCTGCCATTTTTGCTATATCTCCTTTTTAGTGATGAATCGAGTGAAACTCAAAGAAATTTTAGAGGAGATATCAAATAATATTGGGTAAAATTTTCAGACCTTGATTCATTATAGGTACATATTTATGCTTGTTGGAAGTTAAGGTTTATGACTACTATAGAAACTAGTCCCAAATGAGTGTTCGGGATAAATTTAAGAAGTGATGTTGGGGTTTATATGTGGACCCATGTGGACCTAGGATATTTATGTGGACCCAGTGGACCCAGTTTCTAAGTGGACCTAGTTTGATGATGATGATGTTGACAAACATAGTGAAAAAACTTATCTTCAGTGACAATGACCTGTGATCAGCTTGACATCAACATTTGGTATAGAATTGTGTGAGGGATTTGGAAAAAAATGGTTGGGGACCTTTCGTTGATATTGGCTCAAACCATATTGTGATAATAAATTTGAAATAAGGGTGGTAGGGTAGTTTAATGAAGGTGGTCAATGTCTCCTTCAGGTTGGTTCCTACGAAACAAGGGTGGTTGGGTGGTGCACGGGAAGATTGGTGTCTTTAGATAGTAGATTGGTCCATACAGGTGAGTTGTAGCTTCCTTTGAGTTGGTGCTGATAAAACTAAGGGGTTAGTGCCTCCTTCCAGTCTGTGCTGGTAAATTAAGGAGTTGTATCTTCCTTTAGGTTGGATTCTATAAACTAGGGGGTTGGAGCCTCCTTATAGTAGGTGTTGGAGAATCTTAGAAGTTGGTGTTTCCGGTGGATGTAATCTTCAATATATATATTAAAAAGTGTTTCGTGGTTTTGTCCCATTTGGGTTTCCACATAAAAGTCTCATGTACTGTGTATCTGTGGTTATATGTTTATAATATCTTGAATGAAATCATAAGTGTTAAACTATTGATATATTAATGTTTACATGTTTTGATTAAAAATGGTAAAATGTGTTCAATACTGATTCACCACCCCTCTCAGTATTGGTGAATATTCCAACAATTGGTATCGGAGCAACTCCTTCAGAAACAACCTAACCACTAGAAGGTAGATAATGGAATGCTAGTGTTTGATGGCCAGAACTATGAGATATGGAGCAGAAGGATGAGAATATTTCTAGAGGAACAGGGGTATGATGTTTGATTCTCATTTGTTTCAGGATACACCACTTTAAAGAAGCCTCTGCAGACTGTATCCAAGAAGGAATTAAAAAGGAACAACAAAATAGCAACGGATTCCATCCTGGATGAATTACCTAATTAATTAAAAGTCAAGGTGGGACAATCCTCATCATCCAAAGATCTTTGGGATAAGCTACATAATATTTATTCTAAAGGATCTCCTCCTATCACAGAGCCAGAGCATGTTGATTAGGATGAATAAAATTTTGATATAGAATGAGAGAAAAGAATTTCATCATGTCAAATAGATCTTGTTGGCCCTTGACCAAGTTTTGTGGATTCTTGGTCATGTTTGACCTATTTTGGGGGCTTCGACAGGCTGTCGAAGGTGGAGTGCAAGATGAAGTAGAGATCACGGGATATTGACCACTTTTAGGGATTTTTGGGTTTTGGGATTATGTAAAGGGTATGGGAATGTTGGGCCATGGGTTTACCTATGCTTAGGCCCACTTTTGTAATGTATATATAGAAGACTAGGTGATGTAATAAAGGAGGTGGTAAGTAGTGTTAAGTGCTAAGTACTTTCTTTGTGCCTACTGTGTGAAACCTACAGAGCTATGTGCAAGTAATTGTTAGAAGGATTGGTGTTGTACCCTAGCTTGAAGGAGGAAGATCTGGAGGAGTGCATGCAGATCTCCTATCTTCTGCGGAGTAGGATTTTGATGTTATGTGCCTGTAAGAAGCTTGACCAAGATAATAAAGAAGAAGAGTTGGTGGACATAGCCCCAAGGTGGGGGTGAACCACGTACATGTTGTGTTGCTATGCTTTGTGTGATGTATTGATGTGTTTATGTCTTTACTTGCTAAGTGCTTTGATATACATAGATAGATCTGTTTATGCTTTGTGCTAACGATGTATATGGATGTTAGATATGACCTATGTGAATGTGCTTAGTGCTTGAATCTGCTAGATCTAATCTATATCTCTATGCTAAGTGATTAGATACATCAGATATGAATGAATGATGTGATGTTAAGTTTTATCTTCAGAGTAGATAGTGGTTAAATATTGATGAACTATCAATGCTAATTGCTCTGCTAATTATTACAATCACAGATCTATGTCCCATCTAAGGTTGCAGACACTGGAGTCCTGCAACCACCCCTACCTCTACCTCGGGTGAGACCTCATCTGCTTCGCAAGTGTTTCCGAAAAGGTCAGTAGTTAGGGTTTTGTTTGTGTGTTGTTGTAGCGTTGAACCCTAGGTCTACTCCTATGCCAACAAATGGTTCTATTGTCGAGACTTGAAACTATGATTGATGGGAACTGAGGAAGAAGAAGATTTGTGCAAAGATCCGACTTGAAACTGTGAAAGCTCCATGCGTAGATCTGTTTCCCTAGTCGCAACATTCTACTTGACCTATGAAGCTCTGTGCCAAGAAAAGAGGTCAGATCTGAAGAAAAGAGGTAAGATCTAGAAGCTCTGTACTCTGATAAAGGTAAGAATAGTGAAAAGATCTAGATATGGAAGCTTTGTGCTCTGTAAAAGTAAGATAAGTGGAAATTTTTGTTTCAATGGTATGGATCTAGGTATGTTTGATAGATTTTTTCCTAGCTTGAAAACTAGGGCACTAATAGATGAAATAAGGTTTGATATGTGTAGATCTGATAAGAATAGTGAAAGATATATTATACCTATGCATAGAAAGAATGTTTGGACTAACAAATGGATGCAGGAGCCTAGAAAGAATTTGTTACAGGTTAGCTACTATGATCCTAGCGCATATTACAGGAAGAGTTGGGGATCATTTAAAAGAAAGAAAGGACTAACCCTCTATTACAGTTGCAGAAAACTGAGACATCTTGCTAAGGAATTCCCTGGGAGAGGATCTAGTTGTCTTTGTTGCAAAGCTATGGACCATGAAGTATTGGATTACCCTAGAATGATTGTTGAGCTCGAAGGAATGAACATGAGACAAGAAAACCCTAAGGCAGTTCCAGAAACTACGATTATGGAAGAACCCCAGAACGAATCAGAGAAAGTATTGCTACAGATGAAAGAAACCTTGAATGACCACTGCCATGTCATCTTATCAGAGATATTCAAAGACAAATCATGCATAGAACCAAGAATAGGAGACTTCAACATTGACTATGTTCTATATGAGGAAACACAGGTGAATATCATGACAGAAAGAACTTGGGAACTTTTAGGGAAGCCTGCTATGACTCCTTCATTGGGAAGAATAGGGATATTTAGAGGAAAGATGATAAACCTATGTGGAAATCTCACTCAGATACCTATGAATACCAATGGAACTTCGACAGAGGAGGATTTCGAGATTGTTAAATTTATTGAGAACACCGCCCCATTTACTAGGTTACTAGGAAAACCTTGGATTGAAAGAGATCAGGCCAGAAGGAAGTAAGAAGAAGAAGTTTTAGAGCAGAAGAAGCAAGAGTTAAAGGATTTCATGACTAGAAGGATCGTACACTTGATTGAGGAACAAAAGAACAGATCGAAGCTATTTAACACTAGAGACCTGGATGTCAAAGTTACAAGAACACTAGAAGACCCATAGAAGATTGAAGTACCTATTCCAGACAAAGAAGAAGTATTACGCTCGAATCTTAGGAAAGAATATCAATAGCGCGAAGTAACTATGCCAAAAGAAGATAAGAATCAGAATGGAAAAAGGAATACCAAGACAAATCTCGCTGGAAAGAAGCCTAGAAAACTAAGTAAGAAGAGAGCTAAGATTGACAAGTCACAGAAGGTCCCAGAGGGAACTTCGCAGAAGGAAAATTTGCAAAATTGGAGCTTCGTCGGGATATCAGAATAACGTCACATGACACTTTGCCATGGTGAAGCAATATAGTCATTAGGAACAGTATAACCATTAGGCCAACCCCCCGAATGGGTAGAAAGGCATTTATGGTTCGCCATTAGACCATTGGACCGGGCTGTAATGGACATAACAGAGTTAATGAAGGCTTCTCGCCCATTGCAAGAGATACGTTGCCCAGTTATCTATTTATCCCGTCATTCCATGCATCAAGAACACTTTTTCTAATCGTGAATCTGAGCTTGTAGACTCGTTGATTTTGCACAATGATCATTACGTTATTTCCCTCTATCCCATTGCGGTGTCTAAGTTACTCCTCGAACTCGAGATTCCAACCCCGAGCATGTATTTCAGATGAGTTCAGCACTGCAGAGGAAGTTGTCAAAGAAGTTCTCATCGACCTCATGACTGAAAGAGTAATGTCATTGTCTGGAGGTGTACAAGCTTCATCGATGAGAACACTGCAAGCCTCTCTGTCGACTGCTCACAGAGCCGGACCATCCCGACCATCAGCAGAAAAGAGAACCAAACACAAAGATGACCTGGAAAATGTGAAGTTGATTCTGACCATATTGCTCGACTACATCCCACCTCTGGTCGGGGTAGTGAATCGTGATAGTGTGCCAAGACATTTCAAGTACACCATAGTTATTGTGTACCTCTCGAAGGGGATACATGTAGTTCGAGCAGATCGGGACAAGATAGCAGCGTTGAAGTTCAACGACTTGAACCTCAGAGATCGCAAGATCTATGGTATGCTCACCCTATATAAATCCTGACTGGGATGAAGGGAAAGAATTCAAAAATAATTCCCCAGTCATGGATGATGAACCTCGCGCAGTCCACCCTGTTGAATGTCATAAAGATCCCACACTTTGGTAAACACCAGGAAGTCAATGCATGTGTCAAGTTGTTACTGTCATGCTACCATGGCGGCTACTTATGGCTAGAGAACCATATTATAGTTTATCTGATGCTAATCCATAGGATCATAGGACTAAGTATGAAAGGTCCAGACCCGCAGAAGTTTTATCCAGGAAAATCCACAAATCGCGCACTAGCACAGAATATCAAGGATACATACGGTGATGTGGAGAAGGGAACAAGAGGCTACAAGGTAGCTTCCATCCAAAGTGGCACAGTGAGCCTAGCATGTCAACTGATAGATAGAAAGTTAGTAAGGAAAAATCGACCTACACAGTTCACCGGCTTTGTCATTGACCTCGCAGGGAAGTGCGTGGAAGGCCTACAGATGAATTGGGTGAAGTACTTAGTTAACCAGTTGGAACTAGACTACCGAGAAGCACAGGATTAGGTTTATAATTTCACTTTAGCTAGCCCTAGTCTTCATCGCCTTTTTTTCCTAGTAGATGCTGGAAGGTGTGACCTTCTCGGATATAGAACTGTTCAAACTACTTGCTGCGAAGTTCGCTACCTTTTGGTATTCAAGTGATATGAACAAACAATGGTAGTCGAATATTGTGTTTCATATGTATTACCTCCAGCTAAAGAGATCCATCGAAGCCGAGCCTCACATGACTCTGAACACCCTACAGAGATTTCGACCTCTGATGAAGTTCAGCGCAGATCGACACTTCATCTACATTACAACGCGAGTAGATGAACATAAAGAGCAGCTCCAGTCATATTATAAACTTACAGAAGAAGAACTTGAGGAGATCACTAAGGAATGGTCTGCTGACCTCCTTATCCCTGCTAACCCTGCAGAGATATCTAACCTTGACAGCCCAGAGGACACTCATAAAGAACATAACATACCCAAAACAAAGAAGACTAAAAAGGTCCAATATTTACGCAACACCTCAGGAAATATTGCTTCAGTGTCACCTGACCGAGGGGGTGATGACGAAGTAGAAGATGAACAGAAGCCAGGTGAAGTAACACCACCCAGAGACGAGGTTGATCCCCAGAAGAAGAGGAAGGTTTCACCCTCGAAACCTTCTTCCCGAAAGAAATCGAAAGCCACCATGACCAAGATGCAGATTGTCCTCACCTCAGATGATTTTGACTTCATCATAGCAGCCCTGAATGATGATTCACTGGAAATAAAAGAGAAACAAGAAGCCAAGAAGGAAGAAATGTATGATAGAATTGAATTTGAACTCCTAGGGGTATAGCAGGCCCTTTAGTCCAGTCGCGCAGTCTCCACTATGCCTCTTCCATCGAGAAAACCAGAGTTGGGAGATGAGCTAGCCCAACTCCACCGACTAGTTGATACAGTCAAAGCTCACCTTCGATGGGCACAAGAATAAATAGAACAAGCCACCCAGGCATTGAAGAAAGTGCAAGGCATACTTGTAGAACAACACAGCAGTGCAAAAAAGGAAAATAATTCTCTCCAAGAGAAGTTCGACGAAGAAAAAGAACAAATGCAACAAGGAAAAGAACAGTTGCTCACGGAGCAACTCGAAGTGAAAGAAGTGGTCAGCGGAGCACTTCACTCTGTGACAGTCGTAGAAATAAAGGCAGAGGACCGAGTCATGCATCAAGTAGAACATCTCGCAGAAGCTATCCAACAACTACAACAACGCATAGAAAACTTAGAGCTATGCACAGTGCTTGAGACTCCACAATATGTAAGGGACCAAAGAGAAGAAACAACCCAGAGCATAGTTGAAAGGATAAAAGCCCTTGCCATGTAATGCAAGAAGCTGAGTGATTGCAGTGCCCAGAATTATGAGAAACTCACTGAGAACTCAGAATTGTAGGCACTGGAGTCACAACTCCAAGAAGCGAAGCAGCACATAGAGACAATACAGGTGCAGTTGAAGCCCTTGTCAGTTGTGGAAACAATGAAGCGATCGCAAGAGCAACGCATTGCCCAGTAGAAAATCCACACTATCCAGAGCATAGTTATGGAAGTAACTTAGAGGCTCCAACCTGTACAAGATAAGGCTTACCAATTGTTCACAGAATTCGAAGGCCGAGGAGAAGAACTGGAGCAGGTTGTCACTACAGCTAAACAATTCCTAGAGGGACCTATCAACAACGCATTCATCCAAGAGTTTGTTGACCAGGAGGTCGTGGCACAGCAACAAATCAAAGCAGCTCGAGCCAAGCTTGAGGCTTTTGAAGTAGAACTACCCAGACCAGAGTGACTCGAGACGAGTCACAAGTGAGTGTTGGGGGCCTGTTGGCCCTTGACCAAGTTTTGTGGATTCTTGGTCATGTTTGACCTATTTTTGGGGATTCAATAGGCTGTCAAAGGCGGAGCTCAAAACGAAGTAGATATCGCAGGATCTTGAACCCTTTTTAGGGATTTTTGGGTTTTGGGATTATGTAACAGGTATGGAAATGTTGGCCCATGGGTTTACCCATGCTTAGGCCCACTTTTGTAATGTATATATAGAAGACTAGGCGATGTAATAAAGGAGGTGGTAAGTAGTGTTAAGTGTTAAATACCTGCTTTGTGCCTACTTTGTGAGACTTCCAGAGCTATGTGCAAGTAATTGTAAGAAGGCTTGGTGTTGTACCCTAGCTCGAAGGAGGCGTATCTGGCGGAGTGCATGCAAATCTCCTGTCTTCTGTGGGGTAGGATTTTAATGTTATGTGCCTGTAAGAATCTTGACCAAGATAACAAAGAAATAGAGTTGGTGGACGTAGCCCCAGGTTGGGGGTGAACCACATACATGTTGTGTTTCTATGATTTGTGCGATGTATTGATGTGTTTATGTCTTTACTTGCTAAGTGATTTGATATAGATAGATAGATCTGTTTATGCTTTGTGCTAACGATGTATATGGATGTTAGATCTGACCCATGTGAATGTTCTTAGTGCTTGAATCAGCTAGATCTAATTTATCTCTCTATGCTAAGTGCTTAGATACGTCAGATTTGAATGAATGATGCGATGCTTTTTTTTATGTGAGAAGTAGATAGTGGTTAAATATTGATGAATTGTCAGTGCTAATTGCTCTATTAAGTATTACAATCACAGATCTGTTTCCCAGCTAAGGTTGCAGACACTGGAGTCCTACAACCACCCCTGCCTCTACCTCGGGTGAGACCTCATCTACTTCGTAGGTGTTGCTAAAAGGGCCTGTAGTTAGTGTTTTTTTGGTGCGTTGTTGTAGCATTGAACCCTGGCTCTGCCCCTATGCCAACAGGTCCATAAGAAGAAATTGGAAATGGTATGGCAGATCATAAAGTAGAATTCTTGTGTGCCCTAGAAAGACAAAGAAAAGAACTTGAAAATGACAAAGAATATTGTGAAGAAGGTGAAGTGGATCTTGAGGTAGAAATAATTAGCTCTTTAATTGATATAAAATGAAAAAGGAGGGAAGACAAGTCCCTCAAGGAAGAATTGATCAAGCTAAAGGAGGGTTCTCAAAACCCTAACAAAATTTTTGAAGAAGTCTAGTAGATTATCATAAATCTAAAGGTTCAGTTGGGAGAAGCCAAAGTGATTGAAGAAACACTTAAAAATCAATTGGAAGAAAATAAGTGTTTGGAAGCCGAAATAGTATCACTAAGAAAGGAAGCAAAGAAGAGAGAAGAAATTTTGACAAGTCATCTTAAGGAAAGGTCTGAGGACTTAAACAAGCTTGAAGCATAATTTAGTCAACAATAAAGAAGACTTGAAGAATAAATCATATTATTGAAAACACAACATGAAGAAGCAAAGAAAATGAAAGAAGTAATGAATATCTAGATGATGAAGAAAGAAGAAGATTGTTAGAAGCTTGAAGAAGAAGTTGTCTCATTGAGGGTTGAAGTTGACAATCTCAACAAGAACTTGAAGAGATTCAAGTACTAGAATACATTCTCAGCTATCAAAGGTCGGCATTTAATAAAACATGTTTTGGATACATTGGTGAGGCCTCATGCAAAGAATATGAAAATACAAATCTCAACAAGAGAATTGAAGAGAGAGGAAGCTCCACACAGCCAGTAAAGAAAGTTGCAGAGAAGTGTTCCAGGTTGTTGGAAAGGAAGAATGATGAAAAGGCTAACAATTATGTAGACATTCTCAAAGGAAAGGATCATGATCAACAAGAGTAAAACAGGAATGAATGAAAAAGAGGTGTATCTCCAAGAAAACCTTCTACCTCTTGGCATCAAAGAACATTCAATCATTGTGAAGGAAACAATAGAAGAGAATATCATGATCAGTGAAGGCATGAATTCAGAAGGACAACATCACAAAGAGGATCACTTCCGTCTAGTTATCACAGTTTATTTCCTCGTTATTGTTTTACTTTTAATAACTTTGGACATAAAATTGTAGATTACATGGCGTATGGAAGAAATGTTCAAGAAATAGATGTTTATGTGGCCCCCTACAATATTGAATGTTACAAATTCCACAACTATGAACGCATATCTCATGACTGTAGAAGCATGATGAAGCCTTCCATGAAGGAAAAATTGATATCAAGTACAAGAAAGTTTGGAGAATTAAACAAGAGAAATGGAATGAATAAATCCCAGAGATCATACTCACAAGATTTACAGAGTTGAGAAATCATGATGAATCTACAGACAAAGAGGAAGAAGAATTCATAATGATGATCCTGAAGCAGAGAAACTTCATATATTTTTCTAAGCAATTTTGCTTGGAGACTCCTAGTAAATGTGATTGTTGAAGAGAGGGAGTCTAAGCAGCAGTTATTACAAATTATAGAAATATCTTTCGGGCAGTCTGAAGTGTTTGTTTGAATATTTTGGAAAGGAATATTGAAAGTGGTTCGATGGCAGACTTGTAAAATGTCTTGTGACAGATTGGTTGATTGAGGAGGAGTTTTTAGAATGAAGGGGTCAACTAGCAGTTATGAGGAATATCATTGGCACACTTTTGAGGCTGAGATTAATGATCATATAGAGGATTCCAAGCATGTATTCAAGTAGGGATATATTTATTACAGATTTGAGAATGTGTACTTGTTGTAAACATGTAGATTTTGATATGAATATAGAGAAGACTAGTGGACATATTTGATTCATCTTGAGAAGCAGATCAGTTGCAGCAGATTTGGAGAAGTGTTCAGAATAGTAAAGTGACAGATGGGTCAGCATTGTATACAGTTGAGTAGCATATTCATGGATGAAGCAAATATGATGAATCTACATACAAAGAGGAAGCATAATTCAGAATGGCGATCCTGAAGCAGAGAAACTTCATATATTTTTCTAAACAATTGGGCTTGGAGACTCCTAGTTGTTGAAGAGAGGGAGTATAAGTAGTAGCTATTACAAATTATAGAAATATATTTTGGGCAATCTGAAGTGTTTATTGGAATGTTTTGGAAAGGAATATTCAAAGTGGTTTGATGGAAGATTTGTAGAATGTCTTGTGACAGATTGATTGATTGAGGAGCAGTTTTCAGAATGAAGGGGTCAACTAGTAGTTATGAGGAATATCTTTGGCACATTTTTGAGGCTGAGGTTCATGATCATATAGAGGATTCCAAGCATGTATTCAATTAGGGATATATTTATTACAAATTCAATAATGTGTACTTGTTGCAAACATGTATATTTTGATATGAATATAGAGAATACTAGTGGACATCTTTGATTCATCTTGAGAAGCAGATCAGTTGCAGCAGATTTGGAGAAGTATTTAGAATAGTAAAGTGACAGATGGGTCAGCATTGTATACAATTGAGTAGCATATTCATGGATGGTTTTGTGACACTTGGACAAAGATAAATTCATGAGATATTTGGCAGGTCTAGAAGAAAACACTTGACATGAACCAGAGAAGATACATGACAGCGGATGAAAGCATGGGCTAAGGCGAAATTGTAGAAAGATAGAAAGAATCGTTGTGATTTTCATCAAGATGAATGTTTAGTAAATCATATGACTCAGAAAAAAAATCATATTGATAAGTGGAACTAGCTAGTCATAGGAAGGCAAGTTGTGAGAGGCACAACAAGACATGGGGAGAGAAACCATCAGGAGGTGTTATACTATCAAGGGAATATTGTTGAATGATTATGATACGCTGTGATGACTTGAAATCAAGTGGTGAAGAAATATTGACATGAACTATTTTAATATGCATCAGTGGATTACAATATACAAGAAGTACCAGAAGCCCCAAAAGAGAGGAAATGAATCATATACAAGAAACCCCACATTGATCTACACAACATCTTGCAAAGAAGAAAAGGAGAGAGAGATTTTCAAAAGAAGGTATATTGTTAGGGGGAGTCACCCTTTTCCATTGATGTAAAAGGGGAAGAGAAAAAAAAAAAGCATGAAGACAGGGGGAGCACATGAAGATTGTTGAAATCTAGGACGATACTGAGAGCAGGGGGTGAATTAGTATTGGTTAAAATTTAAGTTTAACAATTTTAATATTTATAAATGACAACAATTGAACGATAGAAATAAACTTGAATATAAAATTAATACAAGTAAACAAGTTACAATAATGATTTGGGAGACACCAATCTCCTTAGTTTAGGGCTCCAAACCTAGAAAGAACCAACTCCCTTGTCTTAGAGATTCAACCCTAGGAAGCACCAACTCCCTAGTTTTCAGAGCACCCACTTTGAGGAAGCACCAACTCCCTGTTTTCATATCACCCACTCTATGAAAGCACTAACTCCCTGGTTTTCAGATCACCCACTCTGAAGAAGCACCAACTCCCTAGTTTATGAGTAAAGGATATAAATCCTTCCTTACTCCTCCCGTCCACCCTCACTGCATGAATGTATTCATCTTTATTCCTTTGACTCTGATCTTCCTTTAGATATTCTATGTAAACCCAGAGAGACATCTTCTTTCCACCAAAATTTTTGGTTTATATAGTATTTCAATAGATATAAGATTGAACCATTATGTCTTTTGACAATAAAACATTGCACATATTCATTTAATTAACACAATTAATTGATTTTCTTATACCAATTTAGATAATGATTTTCGTACGAAGTTTATGGAGTTATGGAAACGAATTTTAAAATTCAACGACATGGGTTTTGTGCATAACATGCCCAATTAGTTGACTCCTAGGAAGTTTCCCCATAAAATGTATGAGGTGGATGGTACGGGCGGTTCTTTGAAGAAAAATTGTTTAGATTTCCCCTCCATCGTCGAATGCCAAA
Source organism: Picea engelmannii (assembly GCA_009831015.1). NCBI lineage: Eukaryota > Viridiplantae > Streptophyta > Pinopsida > Pinales > Pinaceae > Picea > Picea engelmannii. The sequence continues at coordinate 70,543 of ML778380.1, read as the reverse complement.
TCGACTTCAGTACATTTTACCTTTTTGTGAATGTCTAAATCGACCTCCGTATATTTCCTTTATTGGTGACTATTTAAACTCAACTTGTAAACATTTTACTTCATGGTGGATATTAAAATCAGTTCCTTTTTATCTGTTGGTCACTAAATATTTGACTTGGTCTCACCCTTATTTTTGTCGTATTTCCTTCTCCATTTGATCAACAAACATCTTTTGGTCGACTTGATTTAGAAGAAATTCGACTTGAGTAATTCGATTCTAGTCGACCCAACTTACTTCAGCCTCGATCCAACTTACTTTAGCCTCGACCCGACTTTGTATTTCCCAATTTATGTTTTTCTCGACTTCAACCTTCAGGGTAAGTTATTTACTTTCTTACTTAGACCGAATCGACTTTGAAGAAAGCCGACTAGATTAATTCGACTTTGGTCGTCCCAACTTACTTTGGCCAAATTTTATTTTTCGACTAAATTTTTCTTTGACTTCGACCTTCGAAGTAATTTACTTCACTTCTACTTGGACCGACTCGACTTAGAAGAAACCTGACTTGAGTAATTCGACTTTGGTTTTCCCTACTTGCTTTGTTCGACTTGTATTTCTCGACTCAATTTTTTCTTTGACTTCGACCTTTGAGGTAATTTACTTCACTTCTACTTGCATTGACTCGACTAAGAAGAGAACCGACTTGATTAATTTGATTTTATATCGACCCGACTTGCTTTAGTTTTGGCTTCGACTTTGACTTTGACTTCCTCTACTTATTTGACTTCGACCTTCGACTTCTTTGACTTCGACCGTCGACTTTTTCAACTTCTTCTTCTTCAATTTCTTGTTGAGATGTTTATACCAGACTTCTTGATATCTACTGAATTTTATTGAAACAATTGACTTTGATCTTTTCTCCTTGCATTTATATAGTCGAATTGACCCATTTAATTGTTTCGACTCGACTTAAGGCTTGACTGGTCGAGACTTTTCTTGCTGAGGCTTTTATACCAGACTTCTTAACATCTACTTGATATGTTTTTTATCAATGCCAATACCAACACCATGTCGAACATTGACCATATTGGCCCTATTTTTCATCAATGCCAACCCCATAACACTAGGTCCAACATTCTCCCCCTTTGGCATTGATGGAAACAAAGTAAAACTCACTATTTTTAATCGGGTATTTTATTATTTATATTCCCCCTTTGACATCAATGACAGAAGAGATCTTTCTTCGCTCCCCCTGAGGCGATGCTCCCCATGAGGTGATGCTCCCTCTGTCCATGTATTTTTTCTTCTAATGAAACTTTTGTGGTTTTAATGAGGCATGGGAATTACTCCCAATTTATGCCTAAGATTTTCAAAGGTACTTCTTGGTAGAGGTTTTGTAAAGATGTCTATTATTTGTTCTTTTGTGTCTACATATTCTACTTTCACCACTTTTAGAGTAACTTGATCTCTTAAAAAAATATATTTGATTGGGATGTGTTTGGTTTTAGAATGCATTACAGGATTTTTAGAGATGTTTATGGAACTAGTGTTATCACAGTTAATAGTAATGGGATGATCATGTCATACTTGTAAATCTTCTAATGTTTGCTTCATCCAGAGAAATTGTGTGCAGCAAGATGTAGCAACAACGTATTCTTCCTTTGTTGTATATAGTGATGTGGATGTTTGTTTTTTACTTATCCATGCTACCAAGAATTCTCCTAGGAAAAATTCTCCTCCACTGGTGTTTTCCCTATCGTCTATACTACCAACCCAATATGCATTAGTGTGTGTAGTTAGAGTGAAGTCTTTATCTTTTGGATACCATAATCCAAATTATAAGGTGCCTTTAAGATATTTGAATATCCTCTTTACTTCCTTTAAGTGAGTTTCTTTGGGTGTAGATTGAAATCTCCCCACTAGTCCTACAACCTGCATGATGTCAATTCTTATTGTTGTTGAATAGAGCAGACTTCCAACCATTGATTTGTACATAGTTTGGTCCACTTTTGGTGAGTCATCTTGTAGACTTAGTTTACATCCAGTGACCATGGGAGTACTCATAGGTTTATTGTCTTCCATTTGGAATTTCCTTAGAATTTCCCTGATATATTTAGCTTGGGAAATGAATATTCCTTTTTCTGTTTGAGTGATTTGTAAACCTAGAAAGAAGGACAATTCTCCCAACATAGACATTTCAAATTATTTTTTCATTTTAGTTGCAAACTTTCTACTTAGTATAGTAAGATCACTTCCAAATATGATGCCATCTACATATACCACCACGGTAATCATGTTTTTATCCTCAATTTTGATGTCTAAGTTATTGCCAGTAGTCCCTCTCTTATATCCTTGTTTTTTAAGGTATTGATCAAGCCTTGAGAACCATGCTCTGGGGGCTTATTTAAGACCATATGGGGCCTTCTTTAGCGTGCATACATAGTCATGATTTTCTATTAACATGAGTCCTTCTGGTTTCTCAACATAGACTTCTTCTTCTAGTGTTCCATTAAGGAATGTTGACTTGACATCCATCTGATAGATTTTGAAATTTCTGAAGCATGCAACTGCTAGGAACATTTTGATGGCCTCAAGTCTTGCTACTGGAGAAAAAGTCTCTTCAAAATCAATACCTTCAACTTGGGAATATCCTTTGCATACTAATCTGGCTTTGTTCTTTATGATCTTCCTTTTTTCATTGAGTTTGTTCTTGAATATCCACTTAGTTCCTATCACATTCTTTCCACTGGGTCTTGGAACTAGTTCCCAAGTTTGGTTCCTCTTTATTTGTTCTAGTTCTTCATCCATTGCTTTTATCCAATCTTTAATTTTGTTGACTTCTTTAAATGACTTAGGTTCTATCAGGGATAACATTGCTTGTTCTAAGTCAAATGTGAGTTTCCTTCTTGTTTCTACTCCTGCATTTTTATCTCCAATAATCTGACTTTCGGGATGATTCTTTTGAACCCTTTTTGATGGTGATTTTGGCAAGGATGTTTCTTCATCATCTCCATCATCAGTGTGGGGTTAATTTTCTTGAGTTTCTTCATCAACTTATTCATTCTGAGATTCTCCATCACTTTTATCATCATATGTTGATATGTTCTAGGGTATGATTTGTCTTAACTTTAGATCATCCATCTTTACATTGGCACTTTCCACCATTTTATGTATTTTTAGGTTATAAAATCTATAAACCTTTTTGTTAGGTGAATATCCTAGAAATATGCCTTCATCTAATCTTGGGTCAAATTTCCCTAGATTATCCTCATCATTCTTGATGTAACACTTACTTCCAAAGACTCTGAAGTGCTTCACTAATGTTGGCCTACCAAACCATAGTTCATAAGGTGTTTTGTCATGTTTAGGTCTCAATATGCTTGATTGAGTATGTGAATTGTTGTGTATATTGCACCTCTCCAAAACTTATCTGGAAGTATATTGCATCAAAGGTAAGTATATGACCTTGATCACATGTTTTACTTACACTTAGGAGATTAGGATTAATATTTTCTACTAGAAGTACATTTTCTTCTTTGGCCTTGTTATTCCCTAGGATAACAGTGCCTTTTCCAAGTGTCTTGGCTGACACATTATCGCCAAAGGTGACTTTTCCTTTTTCTTTTTTTGTTAACTTGAGAAATTAGCTTTGATCTCCAGTCATGTCTTTAGAAAATCCACTGTCTATATACCATTGACATCCTTTTTTTTTGGCATATATGGCTACTTTATACTCTGTTTTCTCTATTTGCTTTTTCTTCCATACTTTTTTATTGTTGGGAATATTTATCTCTTTGACATACTTTGACAATGAACATTCACTAGATTCATGTCCATAGTTATTACATTTGATTCATTCCATATTGTAATCTTGTAATGGTGAAAACAAATTATAGTTTCTTTTCTCAGTATTGAACTTTTGACTTCTTTAGACATTTTTTGGATTGTTCCTTCTATATGCTTTACAATGTATTGCTTTGTGTCCAAAATTACTGCAGCAATAACAATATCAAAGGAAGATATATTGATTCTTGTTAGAGGGATTCCTTCTGGTGATTGTATTCTTCTTGTCATATTTTTCTTTAGTAGGGAGTGCATATTTCTGCTTATTTGGGACAATCTTCAATGGTATTGTCCTTGCCTTATTATCTTCTCTTCTTAAGGAGTTTTTAAGAGCATCAGCATAGATGATTGGTTGTTTGTCATTCTTTTGTTTTGCAGGGGGATCATATCCCAGTCCTTTCTTATCGTTTGATGATATGTGACTGTTAAGAATGTTGTTTAGGATTTTTGAATTGTTTTCAAACTTGGACTGGATATATCCTCTTTGTAGTTTCCCTTTTAGTTGAATTATTTCATCCTCCAACATCTTACATGTTTGTTGGTTTTCATTGAGTTGCTTATTCAATATTTCTTCTTTTCTTTTGGTTTCTTGGAGTTGGGTTTTTAACTCAATAATCATTTGTTCTGATTCACTGATGGTTTTGGAAACCTCCTTTTCTCTTGATTTTATTGCTTCTTCAAACTCTAGTAGTTGTCCCCTTAACTTGTTTTGATTTTTAGATTTCCTTAGTTCTTCAATTACTCTGATAAATTCTTCCTTAATGTTTACTTCTTCATCTTTCAAATGATTATCATCTTGAGTTTTCATTCCCATAAATAGAAGCTCTGAATTTTCATCATCACTTTATTCAGAAGAGTTATTGTTCTCTTTAGTGTAGATATTCTTCTTTTGTTTGTAGTATTTATTTTTGTTCTTTGTCTTTCCCTTCTTATGTTCTTTATGATTTTGAATTTATTCATCATCACTATCCTCCTGCTTGGGATATGAACATTTGTTAGAAAAGTGTCCAACTTTTTGCATAGTTGAACCATATTAGAGGAAACTTGCCCTTGTATTTACCAGTTCCTTTCTTGAGTTTCTTCATAAAGTTAGATATTTCCTCAACAGATATCTCTCCCTGATATTCATTAGATACATGTTGTTGTTTTTTCTTTTATTTTGATGCCTTGAAGGTTGTTTCTCTTGTTTATGGTCTTTATTGCCCTGTTCTCATCTCATATGCTATAAGGATCCCATGTAGTTCATCCATTGTGAGCTTATCAAGGTCTGGTCTATCTTCAATTGTAGAAATATTGATATCATACCTTATAGGTAATGACCTTAACAGTTTTAGTACAATGAGTTTGTCTAATGGTTCTTCTCATGTTGCTCTGATTGAGTTAAATACCTCATCTACCTTTTGAAGGTATTCAACAATATTTTCTTCTTCTTTCGTCTTGAATTTTTCAAATTAAGCTCTTTAGGTTTGTAATTTGGATTCTTTGAATTTGTTGTCTCCTTTGTATATAACCTTCAGTTTATCCCATATCTCTTTAGTTAACTTACAATGCATTACCTTCACAAATATAGGATTTGTTAATCCTCCTAGAATGGAATTGGATGCTCTTGAGTTTTTATTGCATATCTTATTTCTAGCATCATTTGTGGGTGGAGTATATGGTGTAGTGTAACCATTTTCTATAGATTGCCAAATATTAAAACCAAGAGCCATCACGTAGCTTTTCATTCTTATTTTCTAGAGAGCATAATAATTTCCTTTAAACAATGGTGTTTTGTTGGATGGCATCCCTTCTTGCTAATCCATTTCTTTTAGAATCTACCTTCTAGTGATCAAATTATGTTGAAGGAGCCTGCTCTGATACCAATTGTTGAAATCTAGGATGATACTAAGAGGGGGGGGGTGAATTAGTATTGGTTAAAATTTAAATTTAACAATTTCAATCTTTATAAATGACAACAATTGAACAGTATAAATAAACTTGAATATCAAATTAATACAATTAAACAAGTTACAATAATGATTTGGAATACACCAATCTCCTTTTTTTAGGCCTCCAACCCTAGGAAGCACCAACTCCCTTGTTTTAGGGCTTCAACCCTAGGAAGCACCAACTCCCTAGTTTTCAAAGCACCCACTATGAGGAAGCACCAACTCCCTGGTTTTCATAGCACCCACTTTGAGGAAGCACCAACTCCCTGGTTTATCAGTAAAGAATATAAATCCTTCCTTACTCCTCCCTTCCACCCTCATTGCATGAATGTCTTTAGCTTTCTTCCTTGGACTTTACTCTCCCTTTAGATCTTCTATGTAAACCCACAGAGACATCTTCTTTCTGTTAGAAAAATAGGACCATAGAGCAATAAAATAAAACAAATGCGGAAACAAAACACAGAAGATACACAATACAAGAGAGACACAGATTTACGTGGTTCACCCAGTGTGGGTTACGTCCACCAGAGAAATTGTCAGGTCCTTGCTTTATTATTATCCAGCATATGAAGCGATACAACCTAAAGCAAACCCATTGTAACTTCCTTTTCTTTCTCTCACAATCTCTTCTCTCAGAATACAATATTCGCCATCAACAATAGCCGCAATACATTTCCCTCATAAAAGAGGGTTGCCTTCTAGGGCAAAAAACCCTAAAATAATTTCTACCATTAGATCTGCGACCTTATAATGAACGGTCCAGATTTACAATGAAATTAAAATATACATTTACAAGGCAATTTTTCCTTTGGGGGCTTCACCCCTGAACCCCTGCTAGGGGCCCACTTGCCTCCAGCAGGGGGGATAGCCCCCCCAGACCTTGCAGAGGGGGTACCCCCCCTCTGCACTCCCCCACATGGAAGAGTGTACATAATTATGGGGTGTAAATACTTCATGGAGTATAAACACGGCTGAAAGTAAAGGACCTCTGAATCAGGAAGATAATCAGGCTCCACAACCAACAATCTCCCACTTGGAGACTGATCTCAACAACTCCACCACTACTATATATGCTAGACTCTGAACCTTCTTGGACCTGACAAATCTCTCATCTTCATATTCATTCTTGAAGACCAATCAAAACTGAGAAAGAACTCAGTTTCTCCCTGGTTACTCCCTTTGTTAACATGTCTGCAGGATTCTGGCTAGTGTGTATCTTTTCCAACTTCAAATGTCCATCTTCCAAGGTGGATCGTATGAAGTGGTACCTCAAATGTATATTCTTAGTCTTCGAATGGAAGGTTGAGTTCTTTACAAGATGAATGGCACTCTCACTGTCATAGTACAACCTGCTATTCTCTTTCTTCTTTCCCAATTCCTCCATAAACCTCTGTAACCAAATCATCTCTTTACTAGACTCTGTAGCAGCAACATACTCTGCCTCTCTTGTTGAAAGTGCAACAACCTTTTGCAATTTTGAAATCCAACTTACTGTTGTTCCGCCTATAGTAAAAACATACCCTGTGGTGCTCCTCCTATTGTCTTTATCACCTGCCATATCTGAATCAACATATCCCTGTAGGAAAGTGTCTAAACCTCCAAAACATAATGCATGAGTAGTAGTACCTCTCAAATACCTGAGAATCCACTTTACTGCCTCCCAATGTTCTTTACCTGGATTGTTCATATACCTGTTCACAGCTCCCACTGCATGTGCAATATATGGTCTTGTGCAAACCATTGCATACATCAAGCTGCCAACTGCTGATGAATATGGGACCCTGGACATGTATTCTATCTCCTCCTGTGTCTTGGGACACATTTCCTTAGTTAATTTGAAATTGTTGGCCAAATGTGTACTAACTGGTTTTGCATTCTGCATTCTAAACCTCTCCAACACCTTCTCTGTGTACTCACCTTGAGACAATGTCAATTTGCAATTTTTCCCGTCTCTTCTTATTCTCATACCAAGGATTTTCTTTGCAGCACCCAAATCCTTCATCACAAATGAATTGGATAATTTCTTCTTGAGCACATTTATATCATGCATATTAGACCCTGTAACAAGCACGTCATCTACATACAATAGCCAGATAATAAAGCTTCCATTTTCTAGCTTTTTAAAATAAACACAGTGATCAGAATGACATCTACTATAACCCTGTTCTATCATAAACCTGTCAAACTTTAGATACCACTACCTTGGAGCTTGCTTTAAGCCATATAAGCTCTTCTTCAACCTGCATACCAAATTCTCCTTCCCTTTGACCTCATACCCCTGTGGCTACTGCATATAAATCTCTTCCTCCAAATCCCCATGGAGAAAAGTTGTTTTTACATCTAACTGTTCAAGATGTAAATCTTCTACTTCTACAAGACTTAAAATAGTTCTAATTGAAGTCATTTTAACATCAGGAGAAAATATTTCATCAAAATCTATACCTTTCTTTTGTGCAAAGCCCTTTACAACAAGTCTAGCCTTGTACCGCTTTTCTCCTCCATCTTCTTCCTTCAACTTGTAAACCCATTTATTCTACAATGCTCTTTTTCCTGAAGGCAACTAAACCAAGTCCCAAGTCTAGTTATTTGCCAAGGAATCCATTTCCTCTTTCATGCCTTGCTCCCACTTCTTTTTGGTGTCTACCTACGTTACCTTTTCATAACATTTTGGTTCACCAGAATCAGTCAACAATAAATAATACAATGAAGGAGAGTATCGTTCAGGGGGTATACTTAACCTGGTAGATCTTCTAACAACACTTGCAGGTGTTTGAGGTACCTATTGCTCCTATTGTTGTACATTTTGATTTTCAGGTTCCTTTGGAATTTCTTTTTCAGTGATCTCATAAAGCACCGCGTATTCTTGTTTTTCTTCTTCCTGTTTCTTTCCCTACAACTAATCTTTGTACATGACCTTCTCATTGAATATGACATCTCTACTCCTAATGATTTTTTTATTTTCATAATCCCATAAGAGATAACCAAAATCATTAACACCGTATCCAATAAAGGTACACTTCTTGGATTTAGACTCAAGCATTGTTCTATTTTCTTTATCAATATGAAAAAAATGCTTCACAACTGAAAGTTTTCAAAAAAGAATAGTTTACCTTTTTTTATGTTCATTCCTCCTCTGGAATTCTACCATCCAAAGAGATTGAAGGTCCTCTGTTTATTAAGTAAACAACGGTATCTACAACATCTACCAAAAACTGTAAGGGAAAACCAACATGCAATCTCATACTCCTTGCACACTCCATGATTGTCTTGTTCATCCTTTCTGACACACCATTTTCTTGTGGTGTTCTTGGAACTATCTTCTCTCTACGAATCCCATGGTATGAACAATAATCATCAAACTCCTTGCTGCAATATTCACCTCCATTATCTGATCTAAGACACTTCAACTTTTTTCCTGTCTCATTCTCAACCAAAGCTTTCCATTTCTTAAAAGTATCAAAAACATCAGATTTTTGTCGAATGCAATAAACCTAAGTTTTTCTAGTTGCATCATCAATAAAAGTAACATAATAACGAGAGCCACCAAGAGATGATACCTGAGCTAGTCCCCATACATCTGTATGCACAAGCTCTAACCTTTCATTCTTCTTTTATTTTTTTGACTCTGAGAAATCTGACTCTCTTTTGTTTTCCATAAACACAATGCTCACAAAAGTCCAAATCAATTTGCTTAAGATCTGGCAGCAAATTTCTTTTATGAAGTATCTGCATACCCTTCTCACTCATTTGTCCTAGCCTGTGATGCCACAGTGTTGTATCCACTCCTGTAGAAGCTAAAGATATAGAAGAGTCAGTATTATCAGTACATAAATATAATGTACCTACCTTCTCTCCTTTTGATATCACCAATGATCCTTTGATGACCTTCCACATCTTATCTATAAATATGGATATAAAACCTTCACTTGCCAACTGCCCTATTGAAATTAGATTTTTTCTTAAATCCGGAACATGTCTTACTTCTTTCAACAACCATTGGTTTCCATTGCATTGCTTTACTTTTACCTTTCCCATTCCAACAATTTTGCATGGTGCATCATCACCCAAATGAACCTGTCTAAAATCACCTTGAACATAATCCAGAAAATGTTTCCTATGGGGTGTGGCATGAAATGAAGCCCCTGAATCTACTACCCAAGAATCAGAAATATTATCTATAGAAAGAATCAAAGCATCTTGTAACACATCACCTATTACATTTGCTTCCTGATTTCTCTCATGTTGTCCATCTCTTTGTTTCTTTAGAGCTCTGCAGTCTTTCTTCAGATGTCCTTTCTTCCCACAATTCCAGCACTCTATCTTTCCAAGTCTAGATTTGGATCTACCCTTCCTATAATTCCCACGGTTTCTTGAGCCCTTTCCTCTATCCTTTTGTCTTCGCCTGTTCTCCATGTTCAACGCATTACCTAATGTCTCACCTGTGCTTTTCCGTCACATTTCCTCACTAAGGATAACACCAACAACATCATCAAATTTTAAAGTATTTGAACCAGAGACAGAGTTACTTACAGCCATTCCAGCTTTCTGGCAATGAGCACAATATTAGAAGAGCCCTGACCTCATCATCAAAGTCCACTTTTACAGAACTTAGTTGATTAGTAACCGTATTAAAATCATTTAAATGATCTGCAATAGACCCTCCTTCTGACATATTCATATTGAATAATCTTTTCATTATAAATACCTTATTGGATGCTGAGGGTTTTTCATACAATTTGGCCAACGCATTCATCAAACCCTTCGTTGTCTTTTCTTTCAAAATATTGAAAGCCACTGATGCTGCCAGGCTCAGCCGTATCATTCCTAGAGCCTGTCTGTCAAGAATCTCTCATTCTTCATCCTTCATAGCCACTGGCTTCTTTGTTATTCTTCCCAATGGTAGGAATAGATCCTTCTGATATAAATAGTCTTCCATCTGCATCTTCCATAACTGGTAGTTTTGGCCGTTAAATTTCTCGACCCTAAACTTTCCATCTTTCGACAGTGCTCCCACTCAAACCAAGAACCCTCTTTTCCTATGAGTTACCCTTCGCTCTGATACCAGTTGTTAGAAAAATAGGACCGTAGAGTAATAAAATAAAAAAATGTGGAAACAAAGCACAGAGGATACATAATACAAGAGAGACATAGATTTACATGGTTCACCCAGTGTGGGCTACGTCCACCAGAGAAATTTATAGGTCCTTGCTTTATTATTATCTAGCATATGAAGGGATACAACCTACAGCAAACCCACTGTAAATTCCTCTTCTTTCTCTCACAATATCCTCTCTCAGAATACAATATTCTCCATCAACAATAGCCGCAATACATTTCCCTCATAAAATAGGGTTGCCTTCTAGGGAAAAAAACCCTAACACAATTTCTACCGTTAGATCTGTGACCTTATAATGAACGGTCCAGATTTACAATGAAATTAAAATATACATTTACAAGGCAATTTTTCCTTCGGGGGCTTCGCCCCTGAACCCCCACTAGGGGCCCACTTGCCCCCAGCCAGGGGGATAGCCCCCCCGGACCCCACAGAGGGGGTACCCCCCATCTGCACTCCCCCACGTGGAAGAGTGTACATACTTCTGGGGTGTAAATACTTCATGGTGTATAAACACGGCTAAAAGTAAAGGACCTCTAAATTAGGAAGATAATCAGGCTCCACAACCAACACTTTCCACCACAATTTTTGGTTTATATAGTATTTAAATAGGTATAATATTAAATCATTGTGTCTTTTGACAATAAAAATTTGCACCTTTTGATTTAATTAACACAATTAATTGATTTTTGTATACCAATTTAGACAATGATTTTAGTACGAAGTTTCTAGAGTGATGGAAACGAATTTTAAAATTATACGACATGGGTTTTGTGCAAAACATGACCAATTAGTTGATGAGTGATACGTTTCCCCAAAAAATGTGTGAGGTGGCTGATATAGGAGGTTCTTTGAAGGCAAATCTCTTAGATTTTCCCTCCGTTGTCAAATTCCAGATCGACTTCAGTACATTTTACCTTTTTGTGAATGTCTAAATCGACCTCCATATATTGCCTTTGTTGGTGACTATTTAAACTCAACTTGTAAACATTTTACTTGATGGTGGATATTAAAATTAGATCCTTTTTAGTTGTTGGTCACTAAAGATTTGACTTGGTCTCACCCTTATTTTTTTCATATTTCCTTCCCCATGCGATCTACAAACATCTTTTGGTTGACCTAATTTAGAAGAAATTCGACTTGACTAATTTGATTCTGATCAACCCAACTTACTTCAGCCTCGACCCGACTTTGTATTTCTCGGTTTATGTTTGTTTCGACTTCGACCTTCGGGGTAATTTATTTCACTTCTTACTTGGACCAACTCAACTGACAAGAAAGCCAACTAGATTAATTCGACTTTGATCATCCAGACTTGCTCTGGCCAATTTGTATTTCCCGACTCATTTTTTCCTCAACTTCAACCTTCGAGGAATTTACTTCACTTCTACTTGGACCGGCTTGACTTAGAAGAAAAATGACTTGAGTAATTCAACTTTGGTTATCCCTACTTGCTTTGGTCGACCTGTATTTCCTGACTCAATTTTTTCTTTGACTTCGACCTTCGAGGTAATTTACTTCAATTCTACTCGGACCGACTCGACTTAGAAGAGAACCAACTTGAGTAATTTGACTTTAGATCGACCCGACTTGCTTTGGTTTTGACTTCGACTTTAGCTTTGATTTTCGACTTCTTCAACTACTACTTCCTCTACTTATCTGACTTTGACCTTTGACTTTTTCAACTTCTTCTTCTTCAATTTCTTACTGACATGTTTATACCAGACTTCTTGATATCTACTCCATTTATTGAAACAATCAACTTTTATCCTTTCTCCTTGCATTTATATAGTTGAATTGACCCATTTAATTGTTTCGACTTGACTTAAGGTTAAAATGGTCGAGAGAATTATTTTCGACTCGACTTAAGTCTTGTCTAGTCGATACTTTTCTTGCTGAGACTTTTATACCAGACTTCTTGACATCTAATTGATCATTTTTGTATCAATTTGAATACCAACACCATGCCCAACATTGACCATATTGTCCCTCTTTGTCATTAACGCCAACCCCATAATACTAGGTCCAACAAAGACAAGGGGAGAAATGATCACAGGAATTATCAGTGTTTCCATCAATGCCAAGGGGGATATTGTTGGAAAATTGGTTTTCACTGATGTCAACCCTTGAACAAGCCCTAAATCAAGTACAAAATCCCCTAGAAGTAATGGGTTTATTTGAAGGAATCTCCAAAGTGGTCCCCTTATGGCATAGCTCTAAGCATGGCCCTCATGGAAAGACACTTTGAAGAAAGCTACAATAATCCCTAATTGTTAAGAAAAGAATTTACAATGTATGGTTAAGAAGCCCTAAAAATATGGCTAGGAAGCCCCAAAGGTTTAGTCATGAACCCCGAAGTTAATTGAATAAAAAGAGAATGAAGGACATGGAAAATGCATACAAAACCCCATGGATTGATAGTCCTCATAAAATTGTTTCAAATGGTAGGTGGCACACCACGTGGTTCCTCAAGGTTGAGGAGATATGTCCTCTTAAAGATGGTCATGTAGTATTTGTCCACAAGAAGTTACACGTCGACTCTAAAAACAAGTAAAGGATGTACTTGGAAGGATATAAATACACATCAAGAGCCTCTCATTTTGATCAAGAAAGTGTGTGATCTCCTAGCACAAGATTTCAAGTGAATTTCAGAGGAATATGAATTGAATAAGGGAGAAATTACAAGGGAAGATGAAGTCTTGTGATAATGTGTTCCAAGGTATGTTTTTTGAAGGTCATCTTGCCATTTTTTCTATCAAAAAAATTTCTAGAATGATTTAGGTAGAGAAACTTAGAGGAAATTGAGAAGACATATCAAGGTACTTTTGGTAAAAAAATTCATCTTTTGGGTTGTCTTACTTTCGGAGATACACTCTATGGAAGATAGGGTTTTTGCCTAGTCCTGTATTTATCCTCAAAAAGGTGTTCTGGGTAAAATAATCATAACTTCTTCATAGAGGATCCAAATTTTATGAGACAAATTGCATTGGAAATAATATATTCTGTAGTATTTTTATTTTTTATTTTTAGAATCAGATATCAAATATTGAGTGTGTGACATGTTGTACAAGTTTTCTCTCTAGAATAGGCCAAAATTCAGGAAGGTATGCCATTTTTGGTATATCTCCCTTTTAGTGATGAATCAAGGAGAGACACTTGGAGACATTTTAGAGAATATATCCAATAATATTGGATACAAGTTTCAAACCTAGATTCATTATAGGTACATATTTATACTTGTTGGAAGTTAGGGCTTGTGACTAGTCTAGAAACTATTCACAAACAGGTGTTCGAGATAAATTTAAGAAGTGATGTTGGGGTTTATATATAGACCCATGTGGACCTAGGATATTTATGTGGACCCAGTTTATAAGTGGACCCTATTTGATGATGATTATAGTGACATAGATAGAACTAATCTTCAGTGACAATGACTTGTGAGCAGCTTGACATCAACATATGGTGCAGATTTGTGTGAGGGAATTGGAGTAGATTGGTTGAGGAACTAGAGCTAATATTGGATCAGACCATATTGTGAGAATAAATTTGAAATAAGGATGGCAGGGTGGTGCAAAGCAGGAGATCGAAGTATCCTTCAGGTTTGTGCTTGAGAAACAAGGGTGGTTGGGTGGTGCACGAGAATATTGGTGTCTTCAGATAGCAGGTTGGTGCTTGTAGGGGAGTTGTATATTTATTTGAGTTGGTGTTCATAAAACTAAAGGATTGGTGCCCCCTCACAATAAATGTTCGTAAATCAAGGAGTTGTATCTTCATTTACGTTGGAGCCTATAAAATAGGCGATTGGAGATTTCTTCCAGTTGGTGCTAGAGAATCTTGGAAGTTGGTACTTCCAGTGGATGTAATCTTCAAGATATATATTAAAAAGTGTTATGTGGTTTTCTCCCATTTGGGTTTCCACATAAAATTCTTGTGTATTGTGTATCTGTGGTTATATGTTTATGATATCATGAATGCAATCATAAGTGATAAATTGTTGATAAGTTAATGTTTACATGTTGTGATTAAAAATGGTAAAAAGT
>ML778380.1:33621-50248 GCA_009831015.1 Picea engelmannii | reverse complement strand
TCTTTACCCCCTGCTAGCATTTCTTCACTCAGTGAGTTCCATGCAGCTTTCACCGCTTACTGTCAGAAGTTGTATCCCTCTGAGTTGATTTTTCATAACTGTTGTGAGGGATACTACAACAAATGTATACAAGATAGAGCCGTATTTTATGAAGGCTATGAGGATGATCCTAATGACTTGGATCAGGAATTAGTCCTTTCTCCTCCCCATTCGTCTGCTTCGGGCAAAGTTATGGAGTTGATAAAATCTATCAATGCTAGACTTGACAGGTGGGAAGCTGAACAAGGCACTGAGGATTTCCCATCCTTTGAAGCAGAGGCCCTTAGCAGCTCTACTGAGGGTGATTATGAAAAAATCTTTCCCATGGGTCCTGTTTATGGTCATTATGAATCTGACCCATGGGAGAGCCAAGAAGAAGAAATCCTCCCAGATATGATTATGTCTGATGAAGGCTATGATGATGAGGGTTGTAAGGATAGAAGACTGGGGGAAGAAGATGCTCTAAGTGAACTGATAGAGCAGGCAAAATCTCTCACTGCCCAACATGCAAGGTTGGAATCTGAGGACAATGGGGAGGATTTTCCAGTCTCCAAGGCAGATGTTCTAGATGGCTCTTTCGAGGAGATTATTGAAGATTTCATAAACACATTAACATATGCCCCCGATGATCTTGTTGTCTCAGATCAAAATGATGAAGTGGTAGTTGTGGAAGAGGATTGTTCTCTTTTCCTTCACAAGATCTCCCATGATGTGTTTACATTCGGGGTCAAAATGGAGGAGCGGGGGATAGTTCCACTTCTACAAGTTGGAGAAGCTCGGTTCCCCCCTGACTTTGATTATTATCTGGAAGAGTAGCAACAGAACCCCACATCACCTTTTGCTGATCAGAGCAGCCAGCCCACTTATGACAATTATGGATCAGAGTCTGAGCTCGATATGCTGGATTTCCAAGAGCAGGTCACAGAACCTTGTCCTCTACTCACTAGGGAAAATTATCATGAGGAAATCAGCCATCTCAGTCTTTCAGGAGACGCTGAGCAGTATGAGGAAGAGAAAAATATACCCGGGGGGCCTGTTTATGATGAATACGAATCTGACTCGGGGGAGACCCAAGAAGAGGAAAAAGAACCAGAGGAGCAGTCTGCCCTTTGTTTAGAGCCAATCAGTGAGCAGCCACCACCTGAGGCCAGTGAGCCTACTTCAGTTATTCACCCACCTGTGCTTATCAGAGATATTCGGCTGTGTGTGAACAATTGTGTAGCAGAAAAGGCTGTCTGTTGCCCATTTCCTGGAATTGGCCACTCATTCGATGACCCTGTCAGCAAATACATGGAGTGGAATTTCCCTTATGCTTTGGAGCCACCATATCCCATCTCAACTTCAGCTTGTAAGGAGAAGTTGAAGAGTGTAACTGTTCTGCTATCACGATTACATCAACTGTTTGTGATCACTGACAGAAGGAAAGGGCTTCCCTTTAGGAAGTTACTTGATTGGCTATGGTGGAAGTCTACTTTCACCTAGCCCCATGTAAAGTGTTTTATTATTTTAGGATTGTATATAAATAAGCTCCTTTGAGCATGTGTCTTTATTTCGTTGCTTTTATTTTTCGGCCTGTATTTTCAGCAGCGGGATGTTTTGAGCCTGACTCCATAGCCCAACAGCAAGGCACTGGATCTGCAAAAAGAGTCCTTAGAGCATCGCAGGGACGACTCTATCCCCCATGGAGCCTAATGTTAGCGATTATTTTTTTCTTAGGCACAAAAGTACCCAGGCTTGCAGGTTGCACGGGAAGCGCCCGAGCACAGCGCAAAAGGACCTCTGTTCTGGTTATGATTCAAGCAAGCGGGTGAATTTTTGCTGTCAGCGGCCAAGATCCATCCATAAAGCAAATCGGCAGTCATCGGGTTTTTGGGGTTGTCAAGTTGCTCGGGATTTAGCAAGAGGGAGCGCCAATGGTTCAAAGCAGACTTGGGTCATCCAATCAAATTAGGACAGGTGGCAGCCAGTCGACGTATTGGGGATCAATGTTTCGAGAGTCATATGTCTGTTCATTGCAGTTGAAGTCGTCGATCGGCGAAATGTCGAAAGTGCCTTTGGCGCCGAGCCCACGGTCTTAGCCCCGGGTCATATCAAGCAAGCCTGTAAAGGGGGATAGCCCCTTTTATAATAGAAAATACTATCTAGGTTGTCCATCTGAAGGACGCATGGCACACATCCACGTCATGCCGACATTCAGGAGTTCGAGCGGTGAGCGCTCCTCACCATTTCACATTCCGAAACTCGGGCCCACAGTATTACCGAGTTAGTTTGGAGCCATCAAATCAGTGGGAAACATGTGGCGACCATTAGGCCCTTCCATCATTTCTCCCATCACGACTTTGAAAGAGAAAGGTCCTACTCATTTCTCATCTGCGAACCCCAAAAATCCGAAAGCACTCCGGGAGATAAGCGAAGGGTCACGGCCCATGGTCACTCGAGGGAGTAGAAGGGGTTGTACCGAAAGGGCCAAAAGCACTAAGATGAGTTTCAGAAGGGGGGCACTGTGTCTCCAGATGTTGGTTCGACGTGATCTAAATCTCGATGCCTGCTTGGGATAAATGAGATAAGAGATAAGGTGGTTGAAGCCTCGCTTCACTCATTAATTACTAGGAATGAACATCTCGGCTGGAAGGTCTACCTGAGATGGTCCTCTGTACTGGTTCTTTCCATGGAATCGATGCCGAGTTCTCGACTCGCCAGGGAAGCCTGCACATGCTAATTCAACATTTAAGGGCTCAGCTACCCCCTGGTGTGAGCTATGCAGAATTAAGGTGGCATATGACAGGAGAGTGCAGGCCGGATTTGATTGAGGAGACGCCATACATTGAAAGCCCTGAGACACCGCTGCTAAGTGAATTTTTCTTAGTATATAGGCTCAGTCTTTGTATTTTGTAATGTATCGATGGTAGAGCAAAGCTCCCAACTGTAAATTTTTAGTAGACGTCTCTAGATCTCAGGTTACGCATCTATATGTAAGATTTCTTGTTTAATGACAGATAGTTTTCTTATCCCATCTAGTTTTCATCTCATACTTAGGGAGTTCATGATTGACTGATTCACATGAATTATTGCAGTTGTGTTATGATAAAGGTTTTATCGTGGCACTATTGTATTCTCTATTTTTCTGCATTTGAATGTAAGAAGATCTCGCGTTTAAATGCATTCTCCTACAATTTGCTAGAAACCTGATGTTGACAATAGACCTTTGCATCTCTCTTATGCAAGTCTTCCCCCTACTCACCTTTACTGCAGCTTACTGTCTAAATTTTGTCCAAGACCTCACTTGCCCATGCATGCCTGACCTAGTTTTGGAGTTAGAACCACATTGTGTCGAGTTAACTTCCATTCGATCACCCTATTAAACAAATCATGACATAAACTGATGGGCGTCGGGCTTTGCTCCTGCTGCAATCCAGGAGTGACTTCCGTCGCCAACACCAGAGATCTTGAAGGTAAAACAACGCATAAGTACAAGAATAGGAGACTTTGACATAGACTGTGTCTTGGATGAGGAAACACAAGTGAATATTATGACAGAAAGCACTTGGGAATTTTTGGGGAAGCCTACTGTGGTACCTTCATTGGGAAGGATAGGCTTGTTCAAAGGAAAGATGATAACCCTATGTGGAAGAGTTACTAATGTACCTGTTATCATCCATGGAACATCGACAAATGAGGAATTTGAAGTTATTAGGTTTGTTGAGAACAACGCCCCTTTTCCTCTTTTGTTAGGAAAGACTTGGATAGAGGAGGATCAGATCAGAAGGAAAGCAGAGGAAGAAGCTATAGAAAAGAAAAAGAAAGAACTAAGGGATTTCATAGCTAAAAGAATAGATCAATTGATGGAAGAACGAGAAGTTGATTCGAAGTAGCAAAACACAATAGAATTAGTTGTCGAGGTTGAAAGAATGAAAGAAGGTTTGAAGGACCTATCCATGCAAGAAGAAAGTATGTCCACCCAGGAAGTAGTAAGGGAAGAGATATTAGCCTTGAACCCATTGGGAGCACATCAACAATGTGAAGATACTACGCCAAGAGAAGATAAGAATAAGAATGGAACGAGGAATCTAGAAATTCAGATCTCAGGAAAGAAGGCAAGGAAGCTCATTAAGAAGAAAGCCAAGTTATAAAAGTTATAGGGAGTTACAGAGAAGACTTCACAGAAGGCGGGCTTGCAGGCTCTGAACCTCATCGGAACAGCAAAACCACGCAGAATGGGACTTCACCTCGGTGAAGCTATATGACCGTTGGACGCACCCTGATCGTTAGAATGACACTCTGAACAGCTAGGGAACACATTTATGGGTGAATAGACTGTGTTTGGGATGTTGAGACCGCGCCATAACAAATGGATTCGCATTGATGGAAGCAATCATATCCGTTGTAGGAATCCATTACAACACTTGATTATTTAACCCACCGGATGCTACGTTGGGACCACTTTTTGCTACCTGTGATTATCTGAGCTAACAGAGAAGTGATTGTGTGTGTCGAGTTGTGCTATCATACCTCACCATCTGTTGTTTACCCCACTATCCGTTCACCTACCCTGACTTATTTGTTAACAGTGAGAATGTCAACCGAGCACACCGAGCTAGAGAAGTCCGTTGAAGAAGTGTTGAAGAAGTTTATGGATGATAAAGCTATGTTTGAGGGAATATAGGCATCGTTGACCAAGGGACTGTAGGATTCCCCCTCAACTGGATGTCGCTTGGGCCGTTTCAACCCCACGACTGAGAAGCGAAGTAAGCACCGCGATGATCTAGCTAATGTGAAGCGGATCCCGTCAGTCTTATCAGACTATATCCTTCCTTTGGTTTGCACGGTTAACCGTGACAACATTCCACAAGACTTTGAGTACACATTGATCACTGCGTACATCCCGAAGTGGATACGCGTAGTTGGAAGCCAGTTGGGACAGATCCTGGCCTTGAAGAACAGTGATTTCAACCTTGGGGATAGAAAGAACTATGCGATGCTCGCGCCCCATAGATACCTGATGAAGATGACTAGGAAGAGGCCTCACATAATCTCCCAGCCTTGGATAAAGGAGCTTGCACAATCCACAATACTGAACATGATGAAGATCCCTCACTTTGGCCGACATCAGAAGGTTAACTCTTGTGTTAAACTCCTCTTATCATGCTATCATGGAGGATACCTGTCGCTTGACAGGTGCATTACTGTGGATCCAGTGCTGATCCTCCTGATCACAGGACTGAGCATGCAGGGGCCCAACCCTCAGCAGTTCTACCCAGGGAAGACCTCAGATCGCTCCCTAGCACAACGCATAAAGGAGGCATACGGCGAAGTTGAGAAGGAAATGCAAGGCTACAAGGTAGCCTCTATCCAGGATGGTGCAATGCACCTAGCTTGCCAACTCATAGTTGGAAAGCTCGTCAAAAAGAACTGCCCCACACAGGTCACCGGGTTCATGGTGGACCTCGCAAGAAAATGTGGGGAGGGGATGCAAATGAATTGGGTGAGCTACCTCGTCAACGAGCTCGAGAAAGACTGTCGGGAAGCACAGGATCAAGGATATGAGTTCCATTTCCACTGGTTGTTTGTGTTGATTGCATTTGTTGCTTGGAAAATGCTGAAGGGATTATATTTTCCAGAAATTGAACCTTCGGAGCCACTGGCTGCAAGTTTCTTGACCTTATGGTATACAAATAACATGTCAAAGCAATGGCAGTCGAACATAGTGCTTCACACCTACTATGAGCAACTGAGGGTTTCCATAGAATCTTTTCCATGCATGATGCCACGCACTTTTCACCAGTACAAACCATTAGCTAAGTTCCACGCAGATCGACACTTCATATATATCACTGCGCGCAAAGATGAGAGAAAAGAAGAATTACAGTCTTACTATAAGCTGATCGACGAAGATATGGAGGAGATCACCAAGAATGGTCGGTAGAGTTCCTTATACTAGTTGATGATGCAGAACTCTCTGACCCTGACATCATTGGAAGCCCCTTGGTCACCCAGGTCGAGCATGACAGGCAGACTAGCACGAAGAAGAAGAAGAAAAAGGAGGAATTACAAGACATAGAGATTGATGAGGAAGACAACACCTCGAAAGAAAGTGGACCTGGCTCGCCTGCAGGAGGAGGAGGAGATGAAGTAAATCAAGGAGGAGGGGAAGAAGGAGAAAATCAAGGATAAGGTGAAGTTATGCCAACAAAGGACCTCTCTACTGAGATAGAAACACAGAATAAGAGGAATGGTTCTTCGCAGAAACCCTCAGCAAAAAAGAAGACCCAGGCCAGTAAACCCCAAATGGAGGCCACCCTCACAGAAGATGATATAAGCCTAGTCTGCGGAGTGATGGAGGATGCTTCTGAGGACATCCTATAGAGATATGGAGTGAAGCAGGATGAACTATATGGCAGGATAGAAAGGGAACTGAGAAAAGTATAGGAAGCTATTTGTTCAGTTTGTGTAGTCCCTACTACGCCTTCCTCGTCAGAGACTACAGAGTTGGGGGATGAACCAGCACAACTTCGACGACTTTCAGATGCAACAGAGGCTCGATTTCAGCGAGTCCAAGAGGAGAAAGAGAAGGATATAGAATCCCTGAAGAAAGAGAAAGAGGATATCTTGGAGCGACTAAGAGTTGCATGGTACTGTGAAACTGCCTATGAAAACGAGAGAGAAGAGTTTTGAGCAATGCTCGAGGGAGAAAAAGAAAAGATACAGAAGGAAAAGGACCAACTGCTTGCAAAGCAGACTGCAGTCAAGGAAGTGGTGAGAAAATTACTTCACTCTGTGTCAGGTTCGGCATAGGAGGAAAATGAGGCAGTCGAAGTTCAAGTGATGAAGACCACTGAGGTCATCCAGCAGCTTCAAGCACGAGTAATGAAGTTGGAGCTTCAAGCAGTACCAAACACTCCACAAGAAGTGCACGACCATAGGGAGGAATTCGTTAAGAGTATAGTCGAAAGGATCAGAGTCCTCACCTCAGAATGCAAGAAGTTAAGCGATAGAAGCAGGCAGACCTATGAATGCCTCATGGAATATCCAGAGCTTAGGAGGTTGGAAGCGCAACTACAGGAGGTGAAGTAGTAGGCACTGACAGTTCAGGCGCAGATGAAGTCACTCACTGTGATCAAGAGAATGAAGAGATCACAAGAACAGTGTGCAGCCCAACAACAGATTACTTCCATCTAGGGAAAAGTAATGGAAGTCACACAAAGGCTACAACTGGTGTAGGAGGAAGCCTGCGTAGTGTTTGAAGAGATAGAAGGACAAGGTTCATAGCTATACCAAGTGGTTGTGATAGTGGAACAACGCCTGGAAGGGCCTATTATAGAGAAATTGATCCAGGAGTTTGTTGAGCAGGAGGCTTGGTTAAAGTAGTAGGTCGAAGAAGCTCGAGCCAAGCTCGAGGCCTTCGAAGTAGCATTTCCCAGATCTGAGTGACTCAAGATGAGTCACGAGTGAGTGTTGGGGGCCTATTGGCCCTCGACCAAGTTTTGAGGAAACATTGGTCAGGATTGACCACCTTTTGGGACTTTGACACAGTGATCAAATACTTGTTCCCTCATTTGTTGTGCATGGACCAATTGGTTTATTATCCTTTGAGCATCATTTGGTTCGACTTCTTGCTCTTGCAGCAATCTCCTCACTAGAAATCCCAATGACATGGGAAAAACTGCCTCCGCACCTTATACAATTTGGAAAGGTGATGTGGAGATGGAATTTTTAGTGGTGATCCTGTCGGCCCATAACACATAGATAAGATTTTTGTGCCAATCTTTTTTGTTTTCCTACAAAATCTTCTTGATAATTCTGGTCAGACTCTTGTTAGATGAATCTTCCAATCCATTAGCTTATGCATAATAAGTTTTGTAATGTCCCGAAGTTATGTTGTGGTCATTGCAGAACTTCTCCATCTTCTTAGACTTGAACGTCGCAACTTTTTTAGAGATGATCTTGACTGGGCAACCAAATATAGAAAAGATATTAGTCTCTAAAAACTCAATGATAACTGTGTCGGTAGCTTGCCATGTGGAGACCGCTTTGATCCATTTGGTGAAGTAGTATGTGTCGTCAGTATCCATCTATGTTGAGCTGAATATGGCGGATGAATTTCTCCTATAAATCCAGACCCCATTGCATAAACGGTGCTTCAACAGAGAGAGGATTTAAAGGCATGGGTTGCATCTTTCTTTTCCCATCAAAGATTTGGCATTCATGGCAACTGGAAACTTCCTTGTATACATCCACAAAAATAATGGGCCAATAGAACCTTGCCCTCAAGATTTTGTGTGCAGTGGTCTTCCAATAATGATGCCCCCTGCAGCCTCCTTTTTAAAACTCATTGATTGCCCTTTCTGTATCTTCCTCCAGTAAACAATTCAGCAAGATCCCACCTGGATCCTTCCAATATAGAGAATTGTACAGGATGCAAAACTTGGCTTCTTTCAACTTCCAAAATTTGGCTTTGGTTTTTCTCAACCCTGGAGAAGCTTGCAAATTCATTAACACGTAAATAATGTCAGCATACCAAGGTGAATCGATGAACTTATGAGATACCTGCGAGACCATTTATTCTTGTGGATTCTCCAATAGATCAGCAATGAAATTTATTCTCAAAACATCACAATTCGACTGCACCATTAATTTTGCAAGCCCTTGACCCTTAATCAGCTTTGTAGGCTTGATTTTGAGGTCATATTCCAACATTATTGTGATCCATTTACCCCTTCTCCCTTCAGGATCAAGATGAGTCAAGATATCCTTAACGAAATTGATAGGCACGTAAGAAATGATGCGGGAATGCAATATATAAGTTATGAATTCCTTGAGGGCCTTCACCAAGGCATATGCTTGTTTTTCCATGATATCATACCTTAGTGGGGAGTCTCTCAATGTCCTGCTGAAATAGGCTATGGGATTTTCAAATTTCTTCTCATCCTTTTGTAACAAAACACCAACGAAGGTGTGTTTGAGGAAAAGGAGAACAAGATAAAGTCCTTTGTGAAATCTGGGCTTGCTAACATTGGAGCTTTGGTCAGTGCCACCTTAATATATTCGAACGACTTCCTAGCTTCAGGAGTCCATTTTATTTCATTACCTTTCCTGAGCATGTTTGTGATGTGCTTTATAATCTTAGCCAAGTTGGGAATGGACCTTCTCAAAAAATTTACCTTTCCTAGGAAAGACTACACCTCTTTCTTGCTTCTAGGAGTGTTGATATTCATAATCCCTTCCACTCTACTGGTGTCTATCTTTATGTCTTCCTTTGAGATGATGTGTCCAAGCAATTTTCCTTCTTGCATCCCAAATTTTGATTTTTTCCGATTTAATGAGATGCCAAAATTTCTGCATTTCAGGAAAACCTTCTTTAGATGTTCGAGATGTTGTTCATTGAAATCTGAAAACACAGTGATATAATCCAAGTAAATCATGATAAACTTATCTTTCTCATTGGAAAAGTCTATATCCATGGCCCTTTGGAAATTCTCTCCAGCGTTCATAAGCCCAAAAGGCATTTTTGCATACATGAATGTACCCCAAGGTGTTGTAAAGGTTGTCTTCTCCTGGTCATCTGGGTGCACCATGATCTGGTGGTAACCAGAAAAACCATCCAGCATCGACATTTTCTGGGATCCAACCAGCTTCTGCAGGATGTAATCCATCTCAGAAAGTGGATAGTTGTCTTTGAGAGACACCCTGTTTAGATTCTGAAATTCCACACATGATATTATTTCACCACTTTTCTTTCTAACAGGCACCAGGTTAGCCACCCACTTTGAAAATCTTAAGGACACAATAATTTTGGCATCAAACATTTTCCTTACCTCCTTTTCAATCAGTGGCAGCAGCAGAGGGTTGATTCGTCTAAAAATTTTCTTGAAATGTTTTTGATCCTCCTTGATGGGGATTACATGTTGAATTACTCCAGTGTCATAAACCTTCAAGTCTTCATAACTCCATGAAAAAACATCAGGGAAGTCTTTCATGAGGCTGATATACCTCTGTTTGATTTATTGACTGAGCATTTTTTACAGTCCGATGATCTTAGAATTTTCTTGAGTACTGATGTTGCAATCCTCAATATCTTCATTGTTCACAATGATTCTAGGATTTCTGGCTACATCATTTTCATCAAACAACTTTTCTAACAGGACCAAGCCTTTGGGATAATGTTGCTTTTCAGCTGCACTATATCCCTTCCATCTATCTAATTTTGAAAGGAGTCATTGTTGTTAAATGTAGCCGTGTCTTCACCTTCTTCACAATAACACTCATTATCAATATTCACATTAGCGAACTCATTGCTCATTTGGAGGAATCAAACTCCCTGTTTATCATCCTCAAACACTTGCCAATATTTAATGTTATCGGGTACTACGGTCCTGTGTTTGACTTCAATTTCAGACTTCTTATTTGGAAAAATTGGAATTTTGAACACTAAAGTCGAAGTAGCCAAAGCATCTGCAATTTGATTTCCCCCATAGGAATCACAGTAAAATTGTACTTTGAAAACTCTTCAAGGAGATCCAACACCAAATTTCTATATTCTCTCATTCTAGGATGCTTGGATTGATATATACCCTTTACCTGATTTATGATGAGCTCGGAATCTCCATGCACATCTATCCTTTTAGCACCCAATTCCTTTAAAGTTATCAAACCCAAAATCAGTGCCTCATATTCAACCATATTATTGGTGCAATCAAAAGTGAGCTTGTAAGAACAAAGTTTTGTGACCACTTTGGGAGGGTTAATCCACACACCAGCTCTGACTTCCTCCCTACTGACAACTCCTTCAAAGCTCATATTCCACATTTCATTTTCCACATGGTTTCTCTGATTTGCAATTTCCTTTGTTCGATGCTCAGCCTTGTCTTCAACAACCATGACAGTTGTTGGATCCCCTTCTTCAAAACTCAAGTTATTATAAAAAATAGAGGATCTGACTTCGATGTCAACAGAGTAGATAGGATGATTGTTCAATTGGGTTTTTCTACTCACCATGTACTTGAGAAACACTTCTTTGTATAGTCTCCTTTCTTGGTCGAAAATAGGGATAGTAGCATAAGACATGTCCATCTGCAAGGTTTCGTTTAATTTTGCGGCTCAAGATCTAGATAACAACATGCCGAATTTTGGGGGAATTTAGGAAACCACCACATCCATGAACAGATTCTTCGATGTAAGTTGAGATAATGACATGACCAAGTCTTTGATCAAACCCAATAATTTCACCTTTCTGGAGTCAAAAGAGAAAAGATCTTGATAAGGTCTTTTGACGTCCAAGCCTAACTCATCCATGACCACCTTGGGCATGATATTATGTGATGTGCCCAAATATAACATGGCATTATGTAAGGTCATGTCATGAATTTTAAGGTTGACATAGAAAGGGGGAACATCATTGTCATTGCCACATTCTTCTATGCACGAGCCAAACAAGATGGTAGGGTGGTCGTCTTGGATGTTCAAGGTGTCGGGAGCTTCTTCCATCTTTAACATTTTAATGATAAAGTTTATATACTCTCCCTTGTTTATTAGCTCATTAAACAGAACAGATATTTTGATTTTAGCCATTTCACTTTCAAAATTAAAAGGAGGAGGAGGAGGATCCCTTTCTACCTCTTTGATGACCGTTTCCTTTCTTTCCTCTGGTGCTTTCTTTAGGGATTCTTCCTTTGATTTTCCTTTCTCCATCGCATCTCTTGCTGAATTATATTTCTATGGTTGGCTTGAAGAAGGGGTGTTCACCTAGGGTTCCCTTATGGGATTTTCCTTCGGAAGCTCTACAAGCGTATTTTTTTCTTCTGAGGTTATACTGCTTCTGAAACTACATAATTTCATTATGGTATCCCTTCCTAAACTCCTCTGTTTTCGACGACAACATATCATCATTCTCCAACATAAACCCATCATCCACATCCATAAATTGATCATTCTCTCCTTTTGTTAAGAACATGTATGTGTCTGTATCGTCGCAACAATGCATTTGGTCTTGGATCATTTGATCAAAATATTCATTTGCATAGTTGTTTTGGAAAGGAGTTCTTATCTGCTGATCACCTTGATCTCTCTGGTCTCTTTGCCTGATCTGCGAAACCAAATCTCTTCTAAAATTTTGATTTCTAGGCTGGAAATTGTTTTTCTCCCTAGTGGCAGGCTTGTTCTCCATGGACATCATTTCCATAAGTCTTTCCATATTCTTCATCATCAATTCGAATTTTTCGTCTGATGATCGAGATGTAGAGGGTTGCGTGTCCCCTTGGGGATTCTTCCCATTTCTGTCAAAATTTTGTTTGATCTTTTCTGATTCCATTAGATTTACTTCAACTTCAATCACGTCGTTCATCATAGCACCTAAGGTATTAGATCTTCTTTCTCTTAACAGAAAGGCAAAGTCATTGTCAAAAGAATCAACGTATCGAAGCTAGGTAGCTTTGGGAGGTGGTTTGACTTTCGTGGGGATTGAATTATAAACTTTCATGAATCTGGCCGAGAACTCTTGCACTATTTCCTTTGGTGATGTTTTTATATTATTTTACTAAGTTAGTAACTACAGAGGATTCTTTTTATCACCCCATATTGCAAGAAACAACATTTCAGAATCTGCAAAATCAGAGGTGCTCGGTACTTGAAGGGCCTTGAACCACTTTCTGACCTCCCTTGAGAGGCTCTACGCAAACAATATCATTTTTGCATCCTCATGATAAACCTCTTCTAGAACAACAAAATCATTAAACCAATCCAAGGTTTTTTGGGCAGAAGCATTTCATTCGGCATCATATAATTTGATCCTCTGATTATAATTCTGGGGGAAATCATGTAATTGGGTTGGCAAGGCAAGAGGGGTGAACCTGGAAGCCATGACTCTAGGATGGTTTTGAACTGGCTGGATGGTCTGAGTGGAGATTATGGAATTTTGCGAGGGGTTAGTTGGTATCACAGATTGGAACTTTTTCTCATCGAAAACTATTTCATTCAAATAGGATTATGATCTGGACCTGAACAGAGTTTGTTCAAATAGTAAATCAAAGTCAAGTTCATTGATGCTTTGTACTTCATCTTTGGGTAAATATAGGTTCATGTTCAAGTAATATAACGGGTCAGGTATCCTTTCCTTTTCTTTGCATAGATGTTTTTCGGGATCAGATACAGATGCTACAGATTCTGGATTAGAGTTCGCTTTGGTGTAAACTTTCTTAGGAGACATGATTTCTGATTCTGACTACTATGTGCTATTGATCTTATTTATTGGAGTCGCCAGGGTAAAATAAGTTTCATCCAATATAGGTTTCTAACCCACTGTTACCCTTAGGGGTCAAAACTACAACTTTAGTCGTTTTCCCAGAGAAAGTTTTTTCAATTTCGTCCCCGGCAACGGTGCCAAAATGTTAGCTCTCTGTAAATTTGTTTGGCTGAAAAACAAATAAGAGAGGTAACCTACAGACCAACTTTAAGACTGGAAACTAGCCTTTCCAATCTAGAGAGGGCTCTCTCTGAGACCTAGTCTCTGATAGATAGTGATTTTGGATTGTCGACTAGATTTATGTGTTTGGGAATTTTTTTTGGTTTCGTTGGCAAGGAAATACAGAACTTTGAGCTATGGAGTCAACCTCCTGAAATCGAGAGAAATCAATGACTGGTAAATGAAACTTTGAGAGGATAAATGATAAACATGCAATGGTCTTTCAATTTAAATGTCATTGTGTATAGCAGAAGAAAAAAGTACATAAAGCAATTCAGAGCACGATTAAAGATGAATTTTGAATTTTAAACTTGTTAGATGTTCCAACTTAAACAAAGAGAACAGACATGAATTTATAGGAAATAGGAAGTACATAAATAGGTAAGATCACAATACATCAAACCACCACCATAAGAATCTTTTCGTCAAAGCTTCGAGACTTCTACATTATTATTTCTATTCAAATTCAAAGATTACATTCAAGAGTCCTTTGTCTACACTACTTTTCCAAACCGGATTACATTGAAAAGATACAATATATAGGAAAACCATGCCCCTTCAGGCCGTTATGCCTTAAACTACTTCACCTGGAATTTCAGATTCAGTTACTTTTTGTCGGATGACCTTTCGAATAGAGTTTACTAAAAAAGGAAATCCGATTGCACCCAATCATATCATAATTGACACCTTCATCTTAATCATTCAGTCATGAGTAATATTTGATCATCAAGTTGTGATGCATTGGTGTTTTCTTTTACGGGGTGCCCGAGTGATCGAGCACATTGTCGGAAACTTTTCCACCTTGTGTAACGGGCTCTGGTTGTTGTTGCGCGATCATTGGTTGTAGCATGCACATGGCGTGTTAGTGTAGTAGACGTCCGTTTTCAGTCACTCGTGCGACTCCAGGCAGAAACGATGGCTGGGAGGCCACACATCTCTTCCAAAATCGGCATGTGTTTCACTTACACTTGTCCTCCTCAATAGGTAGGTTTGGAGCATCTGCACGATGAATATTCACCATGGGGGTGCCCTGTCAGACTTCTTGTTACCGGCATGAAACAGGACACATGGGGAAAAATATTCCATGCCACTATCAAAAAAGACAAAATGGGGTTGTCTTACTCATGCCTCTGGCCTCACCTGCAACCTTAAAACTTTGAGTGTTTTCCTAAGAGACCAGTTCCGTCTGTTTAGATTCTTCACTTGTCTCCACAAGACCACATTCACTTTCAACTTTGCTTGAGCACTGGTGAGAGCCACGCAGGCGTTATCCATGGTTGTTCTACATTCCTTGAAGTGCTCTGTGATTCTTTCCTCTGACACCCTTTTTTCCTCCCACAGTTGAATGATTACGTCTTGCGCCTCTCTGAGCTGTCTTTTGAGCCAATTTGCATTCCCTTCTCAACTCTGCAATGCTTTTGTTTCGACAGTGTTTTCTACCAATTGTCTTCTTAATTCTCTATTTTCCTTATACAATTCAACAATAGTGAGCTGTGCTAGCTTCAGTTGCTACAACAATTCTTGAACCTCCACATTTTCATCACCTGACCTTCTTTGTCTTTCACCGCTTCTCCTTCTTGAGCCTTCAATAGGTTCCAGCCAAAAGACGCGCATGAGTAACCTCACAGCAGCAAACTGGGTGCATGGTTCGTTGGGAGCTTGGGTCTCCTAGGGATTCTTAATCAACATTTTTCTGCCTCTTTTCTAGGGTGTTGGTTGGTGGGATGACGAATCTTCTATTTCCTTTCCCTTTCCCGTAGCTTCTTTCATTATTGCCTATGCGCTATGGAATGATGTTTCCCTCATGGATAGAGGAAGATCTCCTTTGGGGTCTCTGGGGATGTTGGCTGAAATAAAAAATGAATCCCAGTATCTATCCAATCGTCTCAATTATTTGACCACCAACAACTTGATCAATGATAGATGGAATAAATTTTTCCCAGGTTGGTCAGCCTCAGCCTGAACATTGTCTGCCATCTTTTTTAGGCTTCGATGCAAGAATAAAGGTAGATTCAAATGTTTTTTCCCCGTGAAGTGCATCAACATCCTGATGTGTTATTGGTATAATCTGTCAAACCTTCCTTCATAGGTGAAATACATTCCAATTACCTTCAGGAGCTTTTGGAAAGGCTCCTGAAGGTACTGACTTGGAACGCCTACTCTGATTTGTTGAGATGTGTACCTTGGGATGTGTTTCCCATGTGCTTTAGTCCTCCTTAGCACATGTGGGAAGGTTTAGACACTTTGTACCTAGTACTTTTGTCTATTTGCACTTTGACTTTGGATAAAGTGCATTTTGGTCACTTTTGGCAAAAGTGAACATTAAATCACAAAGTGGTGATTTTGGAGACATAAGTAGACTTAGGGAACTTAACCCAAAAGTGGGTTATGAGTTAGATTTATTTGGTGAGATCTCATCCCTTTATTTGGATTGATCTCAACCATTAAATCTTAGGTTACCCTATTCTTGCCTAAAGAGGGGAAAAGGAGTCTAAGGAGCGCGCATTGTTCATAGAGGGTTTTGCTCATGAGAGGAGGAGGATTCTAGCTATGGATGTGAGGTCAGATGCATGAGGATTGTAGGAGGAGGCTGCTAGCTTTAATTGAGGGCAGCTTGGAGCAGCTTTCTTCTATTATTTATTAAAGAGATTCTTCTGTTGAGGAGGGCGCATGGCTTTGGCAGGCTATTTCCTTCCTGGTGGGATTTCTAGCCATCAAATTTCAGTGATATTAGTTGCAGAGTGAGGATAGCAGCAGGAGCTTAATTCCTGTGGAGGGGTTTTCCATTATGGCATCACAGTTGTTTTCTAGAGTAGATTTGGCAGTTTACATATGGGGCGCACCATCCTAGAGTGCTTTTGGCAGTTTGAGCTTGTATATCTTCTCTTCTGGAGTCGCTATTGTATCAGGTTCCATCTTGTATTGTGTTTAACCCATATTTGCTTTACCTCATATTATACATCTAGATCTAAAACTAGTTTTCCCCGGGGGAGTTTTGTCCAGGGTCATGTTGACCAAAAATACTGTGTCTACAAATGCATGTTATTAGCTCTTAGATCTATCCATATTTCAGCATAAAAGATGTATTAGGTGTGTTGTAGTTATTTGGTATGCATGTACTAATTTCCTATGCCT
>ML778380.1:10212-25361 GCA_009831015.1 Picea engelmannii | reverse complement strand
TTTCAAAGATGTGGGATTAGAGTTAATGGGGAATCATTTTGTCCTTTCTGAATTCCATGATGGTAATTGTGTTGTTATTAGACAACCTTATCTTGATGTATTTAGAATTTATCATTTATGATCAAGTCTATAATACGTTAGTCGGGGACATTTTGGTGACAATTATATATGTCTTTTTGTTTAGCTTTTGCTTAGCTCTGTTTTTTGTAGTAATTGATTCCCCTTTGAAGTTCCTTTTTGGACAATGCTTGGAGCACCTTATATTGTATTTTCTATTCTACTTGAATAAGAAATGCTTTTTTTTACTTGGAAAAAATGTGTGTGTGTGTGTGTGTGTGTATCATCTTAGCCCCTAAGTGAGTGAGAGAAATATTTTCACTGTACTCACCCTCCAACTTGTAATCCAAAATGAGATATTCCTCAAATCTCAAGAAGAATATTTTCACCGCACCCACCCTCCAACTTATAAACCAGAGTGAGACATTCCTTGTGGCTCAAGAAGAATCTATAAACGAAAATTTCCTCATGAAGAGTGATCATGCCAAGTAGGATTTGAATTCTAATAGGGAGCATAACAATTTATCTTTTCAACCACCCAAGCTAAACCTGATTGACTTTCAAGACTAAATTAATTGTATTATTTTTGTTTATATATATATAATTTTCATAATGATTATATATAATTAAAAAAATAATGATAAAATTTAAAATCAATGTAGTGTTATCTTCACTATAATAACAATGAATACATCAAAATTGTCATGTAACCATCTCCCTCTATCACCACTTTTAAGGAAGGATACAATTTTTGTCTTTTTCCATAGACCTTATACTTTGGGATTATGTATTCATTTCCATTTGAATTAACCCTACTTGTGTGGGTTGAATACCATGCACAACACCCTTTTCATGTTTCCATCAGGCCCTTTTTAAATAATTTACTCAACAAGATAAAGTCAACAAAATGTCCCCAAAGTTGGTGAAAATGGTTTGACAAACATTCAAAATTAGAAAGTTTGAAGGTCTATTCAAAGGACCTTGCTCCATATTGGCATTTGACATGCAACCATGCCAATATTCATGAATGATTCAAACTAAACATGTTCATCACCATCCAACTTCAAATATGTAACTTATATCTAGACCAAATAAACTCTAAGGCAATTTCAAATTTAAAAAAACATGTAGAAAAACCATGCAACTTCATACATTCACGAATCCACTTTTAATATTCATACATAAACAACATACAATATTTATGAACATAATCATACAAGAATTCATAATAGATATGGAACGGTTATCTTTGAAACAAATTGGTCTAAGGAAACTACTCGATGGTGAACAATTTTCCAGCCAATTGTAGGCATCCACTGTAGATACTACCCCCAAGCCATGCTATGAGGCCACTTAGGTGAAGGAAACAAGTTAAGGAATCTTAGGTTTTTCACCCATCCAATTTATTTCAATCTTGGCCAAGTTGTACACCATAGAACACTCTAGTTAACTATCCAACCAACCCAACCATGGCACTCACTTTTAGTATCCCACACAACACAAGGAATATATTTCCTTTCTCTACTGAACAATCCCTCGTGAATCTTCTTTCCTTCGGTGCTATTTAATATGTGCAAAAGGAGTCTAATTTGTTGTTGGTCTTTATGAAAACCCAACAAAGTTTAATGTTGGCTCCTAAGAACTCATTAATCTATAATCTATAGAGAAAGGGACGGTTTCCTATCAACACAACCTTTATGTTCCTTTCCATCCTCCCATCTCTCTTCTTATGTCCATAGTCTTCTCTTTCAAAACTCTACTTGATCATCTATAGGTTCGAATCTTGATCTCTGGCATGATAAAGCAACTCTAGAACGTCAAAGGTGTGCAAGTATGGAGAAAGATTTAAATAAGAATGGTTGAGAGTGCAACATGGAAATCACAGGATTAAAGGAATGGAGTCAAAGAAGTCAAATAAATGGAGTGAATGAACCAATAGTAATAGTCCATTCATTTTTTCATGAAGAGAGTGCATGAGAAAAAAAGATGGTTTGAATTTCCATGAGGTTTGAATTCCTATGGGGATGGGGTCTCTTACACCCCCCAATCGTTKTACTCAACTCCCACRTCTTCATAACTAAGGGAGGTGGACTTCCCCACCAACCATCACTTGCATTCAATGACTAGTAGTTGGGGTTCTTTAATAAGGCRCATGGTGAAAATGAACAAAATTTARGAAACTTGGGAAACTTAGCATTATTTTCTAACCCCAAACTCCTTTTCCTATTCTCCTATAGTGGAATTATAGTCCCTCTCATTCTCTCAAAAACCAGCCTTGGACCTTTATATTAGTTTTCTAAATAATATTTACATATCTTGTGTATACCATGTGTTAGCGCTAAAAGTTGTCCCTATATTGCTTTAGGAACAAGCCTAACACATCTTATTTCAAAAGTTTAAAAGCAAAAGAATTTTAAGAGTTGGGAGGATCACACTCTTGATCTTAAAGGGGCTTAAGGGATAAGTTGTCAAGATCTCTTCTCTATGTGCAGGAGATTAGGTAAACAAAACCACTATTTGAGCCAAGTGAGAGTAGGGTATATGTTGAAGAAGAAAAAGTGCAACAAGACTGATAACAATAAAAGAACAATCTGTTCTTTGATATAATTAAACAATAGAAGAATAAATCTCAAACTCGGAAATATTTTATGAACTAGATTTAAAAGATCTTAAACACACATGTGGTGAAGATTGAACTATAAAAATAGATAAACCCTCTCAGCACATACATACAACCATATAATCATATAATAGTAATAATGTGTTCAATATGGAGAATTATAAATGATAAACAAAAGAGAATGATACACACCAACTAATGACTTCATTAACCACTGAAATATTTACACAGATAAGGTCGATCCAAACAGTTGTATAAGATAAAATCTTTAAGGAAAATAGGGATCCAACCCTTTCTTCATTTATATTATCCAATATATAGAGTTTCAAAATAAGTTACATGTACATAGGGTCAATCCTGATAATCAGGGACACCTCAAAGAAAATCTCTACAAAACCTCAAAATGAAATTTAATTCCTAACTGTTGATATACCAAATCATAACAATTTACAAAAAGATTCTATCATCAAGGCAACAACCTTCCATACATCTTCTCGATTTGACTTGCTTTGCATTTGAATGATGACACTGCTTCTTTATCCATATCTTTCCTAGATATCTTCGATATTCAAAGCTCCACTTGAAACTGATCCTTTGACAACTCGGCACAGGTGGTTGATCTAGATCAATAGTCATATCTCAATATAGTTTTTTGTCTCCACAAAACATTGCATATCTTTAAAACATGATCCATTACATGCCTACATAATTCACATCCTTCCCCTGTTGCAAAATTTGAAAATGGGTGCGAACAACAACAAAATCGACTGTTACAGGTGTTTCGATAGCACCTTCATTTTCTTGTGTAACGATTGTAGGAACTTCTCATAGCAACTTTCCAAAAACTAGTAGTACATGTATTAAACCCTTTTCACTGCCTGGGTTATAGTTGGACATGACCAAAAAGGAGCATGATACCTTTTACATAAGGAACCAAAAGATCCATCCTTCATTACTTTAAATCTCAAAAATTTGATTTATCCTGGAAGTGATATTCTTAAATTGACAGCTTTCTATGCCGGATGGAGGCTGCTTCTGCCAGCAATTCTAAGCTATTATTCCTGGTCTTCTTATATTGGGATCGGGTTTGAATATGTTTAGGCTTGAATTCCCTTCATATCCAATATTAGGGTTTGGGATTTTCATAAATTTTTTACTCTGTTTCCTGGTAAGAACTCTGTTTTTCCCAATGATTGTATTTTTATGTATAATCAAACCACCCTTCTTGGATTTATCCCTAATAGGCTTAGCGGCATGAGTTTTATTGCTTATATATGTCTTTCCAGTGGGTTTGAATGGCTCCTCATCAATGATGATAACCTTCTCTGAGATGGCAGGTTTATTCATTGTCTTAGACTTCAACCTGAACTTGTTTTGAGGCCTTATGCCTTGTTTTCTTACTAAAATTTGATACCTAGAGGTATCATCATCGGAGGAACTCGAGGCATGAGGATTGACCTCTGGGATAGGATCTTTAAAATGTACAGAATCTTCAAGCTCTTTTGTTGTTTTTACAGGTTGTTGGTCCTCCACTAAATCCTTAGGTTCTGTTATCCTTTTTTCCCTTTTCAAATAAGTTTTCTGTGTGAAAGGGAAAGGGTGCTTACCTCCACCTAATTTGTGAGAAGACCCTGCCTTTGTTTGTTGGCTAGTTGATGTAGCTTTTACAGACTAGTCTGGAGTCTCAAAACATGTTTCTTGTTTACCCTTCTTTACAGGAGTGGATTGATCGATATTAGTTGGAGTTGCTTGATCAAGCTTAACAATATTTCCATGTGATTGAGAACTAGAGGCATACTTTTCCTTCTCATACCCTGACTGGATCAAGAACTGATCCCAAGTCTTTTGCAACTTCCCTAATTCGGCCTTAACAAGCACCTTAATCAACCCTTAATGAAAAATTCTATGAGGAGGAGTCTTGGGGTTTGCTTGAACTCTCATAGCCATCTTGTTGAGATTCTGTAAGAAATAGTAAGGCAAATTCATCCTCTTAATCCCTCTTAGATGAAGCATAAATCATAGGTGGAATAAGAAAACAATAGAATAACTCCCCTCGCAAGTGATGAACCTCTTAAGCATGAGCAATGCTTCCATCCCCTCATCAGCAATCCAATCCCTGGGGATGCCCTTGGCCCATTTAGGGTCTCTGTGTTCATGTTTTACAAACTGATTAATGTCTCCACCTGTGATAAATTTATTCTTAAACCATCTTTCTCCATCAATGGGGAGGTTGCATGTTGCAACTATGGATTCTTCAGTAAATTGCATGGCCAAGTTTCCAACTCGGTCCCATTGTCCATTAAAACTCTCTGCAAATGCTCTGGCTGTAGCATAATGATGACCATCCAGTTTAGTGCAGAAGAGATACCACCCTGCCCGATCAAAAATGATTTGGGTATCTTCGTAAGCCTCCATGACTTTGAGCCCTTTGGGTTCTTTCACGTGTCCACCCTTTTCCCATAAGTGTAGCTATGACCAGAAGACTAGACTTTTAGCTATAAAACAAGGATCTATCTTCTATGCAACAAGAGTCAAGGAGATTTGCTAGCTCTACAGGAGCCAATTCAAATAAATTCGTTGTTGTAGATAACGAACAAGGCGCTAGTTTTGAAAACACATTGAATAAGACAATTGATCCATGTAACTTTCTGGAAAACTGACATGTACAAATGATGACATATCCCACTTCGCATGCTATGACTGACGACGAGTACTTTGCTAGCAGATTTTGCTTACTCATGATCTTTGTGGTACGATCCACATCTTCCATGACTCGCAAAAGTACTAAAAATGATCATGAATATGGACATGTGGAATTTCCTGTAGCGCCCAGCCTGATTTGTATTTTTCACTCTTGAGTGGATTAGACTTTAAATCTGCAACTCATGAAGCTAAATAATCATGATGCATAAGCATGACATGACTAATGGATCAAATGAAAAGACTTGAAACCATTTAATGTCATCAAGTAATCAACCGAACATGGGTCTAATTCCCTATGTCCCCCTCTCACAACATTAATTCCATCTCATTCAATCACCCTAGAATTCTTTTAAAACCCCTTAAGGTAACCTATTAAACTTTTAACAAAATGCTAAAGATTTTAATAACTTATACAAAATTTTAAATACCAATTAGAAATGAATGAGGATAAAACCAGGTAGAACATAGTAGGTGTCAACACCATGGCAACCCCACCTCATGGTATTTAGAAAACATAATTATTAAAAACACATGCCTGATAATTCATTAGTTGAGTCGTCCCACCCTTTAGCAATGAGCCGGGAATTCATACAAGATATTTATATCATTTAAAAATGAAATGAGGTCATCTATCTAATATCACATCTAATATCACATTGACTCAACTCTAGTCACTATATCCATTTATTCACTATTCAATTCAAACTATCCAAATGGTGAAAACCATATATTACAAAAGTTTTACTTTTCTAACATATAATAATCATTTTAATATTAATAATCAAATTAATCATTTTAACATGTTTTTCATTATATATGTTTACATTAAAAAATAATTTAACATAATAAAATAATAATAATAATAATAATAAAATAAATCAACCTAAACACATCTTAGCCTCTATATTTTAAGTATCTATAAATGTGTGCTTCATTTTCTTTTGTATCCCTATCAATGCTTAATATATTAAAAGATAAGAAACTCTTATTACTATATTCATTTAATATCTAAAATAATTAATAGAAATGACATTAATAGATGTGATATGTGTACAAACAAGGGTTGTATGGCAGCTTAGTCCCTACCAAGTCAATTTAGAAATGGAGATGATAGTTGACACCCTATAATTATTGATGATGATGATTACTGTGAAACATGAACTATATGTTAACTAGGGGCTAGTTTCATAGTCTTAAAAGAAATCAATTTGTAAAGATTTTAAATGAAAAAAATTAACACAGAAATATTGGAATTCAAAGAATTCGACCTACACTCACAAGGAATGGAGGAAGACGTGTTGCTCCATGACACTTAGTTTATAGATTTGTCATATGATCTCTGACCACATTTTTACTTTAATGTGGATGTTGTATATTTTTGGGATTAACCTAAATTTCCTTTCAATTAAGTTAAGCTAGCCAAATGCAAATTGCATTTTAAAAATATTCAATTTTTCTTTTTGAAAATAAACTTTTCAAATTTAATAATATATATTTTTATATAATATTTATTATATTAGATAATAAATATAATATAAATAATATATTAGATAATAAATATAATAATAAATAATATATTAGATAATAAATATAATATAAATATAATAATGCATAATAATAAATACATAGTACTACTTTTTGATATTTAGATGTGGTGATTGGTGAAATTCATTGATTATGTAATTAATTCTACATATTGAAAGACGTGAAGGGAGCAATAACACTTCAATTCTATCAACCAA
This sequence comes from Picea engelmannii, assembly GCA_009831015.1. Lineage (NCBI taxonomy): Eukaryota > Viridiplantae > Streptophyta > Pinopsida > Pinales > Pinaceae > Picea > Picea engelmannii. The sequence continues at coordinate 18,239 of ML778380.1, read as the reverse complement.
TTAGAAATAAGAAACCCAAATATTATTATTATATCCAAAAATATATATTTGTTTTCCTATGTTAAACATTACATTGCATACACAAATTTATGGTAAAAAATAAATTAATGTCACATCAATGTCACATCAAAAGAAAACTCATCGCTATAGTCCCATGGCAGGGACTAATAAGTATTGATGACCATAATTAATAATAAGGACACATCGCAAACAGTTTGATTTTTTATTTTTTAAAATTTGAAAATTAAGTGTAACACCGCATAAAAATGGTCTAATCATATCATAGTTAACAACCAATCAAAAAATAAGAATTTATATTTAGAAAATTTAAAATTTATTTTTCAATTTAAAGGATAATCAATTTAATAGATAAGTTTTTGGACTTTAAAAAACTTTATGGTATAAAGTGAAAAAAATGTAAATTATTTAAAAATCAAAACAAATTAACTACAAAGTAATTACAATGTACTCGCTTATGTATAATAAGATATTTTTTCTAGTAATAATTGAAATTTCATTATGTAAGATAAATGGATATATTTTAACATTTATTTCTCTTTAATGATAATTATTTTACAAAATGAATATAAAATATATATCTCTCCAATAATTATATAATGTTTAAAGTAAATTGCTTTGGTTTTTATATCAACTTGGATATATTGTAATTGGTTGAAAATCAATTTACCTTAAATTTTATTAAAACAAAATCTTTTAAAAAAAAATTATAATGTTTTTTATATATTTATATTAAATTAAATTTTGAAAATAAAAATTTGAAAATTTTTAAAATAAAATAATTTTAATATTTTGTAATTTTTAATTTAATTAACATTGAAATGAAAAAATTTATATAGTTTGGCATATATTTGTCAAATATAAAAATTTAATTTAAAAATATAAAATATATATAGATCCACTTAGTTGTACTTAACATACTTGACATATATAATTCTTATGAAACATAATTTCCCTGTGTCCACCTTTTCCAGACCTTGTTCCTTTTCATCTCTTTTGTCTAGCCACTAAAATCAAAGTATATTGCATAACACATTGAACCAAACTGCTAATTTTAAATCTTTCCTCCCAAAATTTAAATCTCATTTATGCAGACGGATAAATGATAAATTACATTTCAAAGATTTGGAGTTCCATTTTTTTTTTTAATTCCATAATATATTATAGATATATACCCTATATACCCTAAGGTAAAGATAGAGTCACATTAAAATTATAGTTAAATCAAAAATTTTAATATAAATGTAAATATAATCATTTTATATAAATAATAATAACAATAATAAATTACAATATAAATGTAATCATATCCATGAATATTTGGTATGTTTAACTTAAATATAAATATTATAAGGAAATGTTATTTTAAATTTAACACCCACAAAAATGTATAAATGAATATGATGATACATAAAAAAGAAAACTTTCAAAACAAATTAGGCAATGAGTTAATGCAATTATATTAATATAACAATTTATTTTTAGACAAATTTTAAATATATATGTTTTTATTTTGTAAATAAAAGAGCACTAAAAATATATTCACATAATTAGGTGTCAATACAAAAACATAATTCTGTCACTGGCAAGATGCCACTTGCCTCGCCACAGCAAGGAAACTAGAATAGCTGGCCATCAAACATGTATGAGACTGTAATTGAAAACGATTCTGATAAAAAAGATTAGACTGTTCTACTGTGCAGTGGCCATGGTCCACTGTCTTACAAAGCATGATAGAGAATTTTAGTTCTCTATGGAAATTACAAAAGGAAAAAGAAACCATAAAACCTGGGAGCTAGCTTGGACTCGACTATCCTTGGGCGTTGTAAGCTAGGACAAAGAATTGTCCACAGGTTGGACATATTTTGTTAGCTGGAGCAGTCGTCATCGCGTCCATCAAGAGACCCAAGCGTTGTCCCGGGAAGTTTTGGATATGGCCTTGTTCATCCATTTTTTTCTGCATCTCAAATATGAGTTGAATGTGCTCCTCTGCAAATCGAATTGGGGTCGACAGAGGTTGTTTCTCCATCATATTTGTGTCCATTTATTTCGCTGCGTCTGCTACTTCATTTGCGTCCCTTGCGTCTACTATGTCCAATGCATCCACCACTGCCATTACATTCAAGGGAGTCTCTTTCCAGCTGGGGGGAATCTCTTCCTCCACCATGCAAGAACCAGTGCTAAAGAAGTGGTCTGGAGAGTAGGCTCTTGGAGGGTCAATTTCAGGGTTGCGGTTGAGTGGAGGGATGGAATTCGTGGGAGGGGGCATTTCGGCCATGAAAGGGCCGCTACCAAGGTCAATGGTGGGAGTGGAAGTTGGGGTGGGGGGTTGGTTTTTCCTGAGATGACTAGTGATGATGAGGGTGAGTTGGGTGGGGGGGAGACAATTGCATCTATTATAGGCATTGTTATACAATGGGCCTTGCCTGGATTTGCCTCGCTCCCTGGGCATGTTGCTAGCTTGAAAGAACTGAATCAGAGAAGGTGAAGGTGGGCGCGAAGAAGAAAGGTTGTGGAGGATCCGAAGAAGGCCAAGGAGCAGACGAGCTAAATATCAGGGAGGAATGAAAGAATGGTATGTCGTCTTGGCTTCCATAAGGCCTTGTGAATTGATGTGAGCGGGATCCATTAGGTCCGAGGTGACTGCAAGCCCGGTGCAGGTACACCCGTCCTGGTTCACACGAGGCTTACTTAAATTTCCTCGAGGTGCCCAACGCACCTCCATTTAATCGCAGTGAATGTGAGTCAATCAAGTTGGGGGACGAAAGGTTGGCAATAGGAATTAATATCTCCCTATGTTACCTGGCTCCCACTTCCATGCCACTTGTCACCCCATCCAGAGAATTTTAAATATATATATTAGTGTAACAATTAAGTTTAATTAAATATAAAAATATTTTTAAAATAAATTAAGTAATGAATTAATGTGATTATATCTACATATTTGATAACCATATTAATTTAAAAAAATAAATTTCATATATTTATGTAACTAAATAATATAATTGAAGTTGAAAAATAATGATATTCAAAATGTTTAAAGGTATTAAATGTATTTGATTAATTCTTCTACATGTCATTATAAATATATAAAATGATTGTAAATCAAAAGTTTTTTAGATTTTTTAACTTTTGAAATTTAAAATTTGTATTAAGAGAAATTTATAAATATTTAAAAATAATTATATAATTATTTTTATAAAATTAACATAAAAATATTTTATTTTTAATAATAATAAATTAAATAATTTTAATAGTAATATTTATTTTTTTAAATGAATTTTTAATTTTAAATTGATACAAAGAGAAATTTATAAATATTTAAAAATATATATAATTTTTTTTATAAAATTAATATAAAAATATTTTAATTCTTAATAATTAAGTAATTTGAAAAATTAAAATCCAAATATAAACTTTTCATGCTTTAATTTTTTTTTTTTGGTGTAACATGGTTTTTTTATATATTAAACTATGTATGGATGTAAATTTAGAGTGATTTAAAAATTTAGAGTTGAATAAGTTTATATAATATTGATTATCTTTTATCTTTTAAATATTAAATGAAATTTACAATATTATTTATTTTTATTTTTATTTATTTATTTTCATTTTAATGTAATATAAAATAATTTTAATAATGTGGTGTTTAGAGATTGCTATTGAAGTAAAGCCATAATATCATAATACTGCTTCAAGAAACAAAAAAAAATAAACAAGAAACAAAAAAGAATAGACAAATAAAATTTAATTGTTGGTAAAGCTGTGGAGAAAAGTATCAAACCACTTTTAAATATATATTCTCTAATAACATTACATCCTCTTTTATTTTTATTTGAAATACAATATTTTAATTTTACTGTTTCAAAAAATATTTTTATTATAATAATAATATATATTTCAAAATATATTTTTATTATAATAATAATATTGTATTGTTATTTTAATTTCACAATTATTCATACATAGTTTATAATAATACTATCTTTCGTCTTCACACGAATAGGTAACAAAGTCAATCTCATTGTCTTCACACGAATAGGTCATTGCAATATTGTACCAAGAGGAACTGCGTAGTTGCAGGTTTAATCGCGAGTTTTGGGGGGGGCATATTTCTCAACTCTGGCGTGTCTATCCTTTTTATTGTGAGTTCACTCCTTACGACGGTTATGGCGGACTACCTGACAAAGCTATAGTTGAGCCTGTCGAGCATTGATGTAAGATGACAGAAACGCTCCATTAAGTCCACAGGTGGAGGTTGAGTTTATTATACTCACAGGGGGAGTATCCAAGATTGGACAGGGTTGGGGGAGTATATACAGTTGACGGTAGGTCATTGCAATATTGTACCAGAAGGAACTGCGTAGTTGCAGGTTTAATGGCGGGTTTTTGACGGGGTACATATCTCTCAACTCTGGCGTGTCTATCTTTTTTACTGTGAGTTCACTCCTTACGGTGGTTATGGCGGACTACCTGACAAAGCTACAGTTGAGCCTGCCGAGCATTGATGTAAGATGACATAAACGCTTCATTAAGTCCACATGTGGAGGTTGAGTTTATTATACTCATAGGGGGAGTATCCAATATTGGACAAGAGACATTGATTACCCCCCAGCATGTCCTCTCCTACATTAACGAACCACTCCCTCCAACTATTTTACACTGCCATGATACGACTTTTGAACTGAAGTGGCAGTCCATCGAGTGCTTGGGGGCGGTTTTGGCATGGACTCCGAGGTCAGCGCACTCATGGGTGCGGCTGACGAGGAGTTGTGGGAGAAAGAAGGGTTTTTCACCATGGTGGATGAGATGTGTAAGGATGTTATGTGGAAGGATGTAAGGTTGTACCTCGACTATTACCTCTGTTGATGATTGCGGTCTGGGTCAACGATCTTTGGGGGACATAGCCAGTGACCCAGTTTTGGATAACATAATTAACACACTGATCTCTCCTATTAGGGAGATCACTGATCATATACCACTTAAGACGTACCTGGGTAATGAAGTTCATAATGTTTCTGAGACTAGGGGTGCTCTTGGGGCTTCTACTAGTACTGGGGATCCCATCAGGGCGGATTTAGCATGGTCTCGTGGCCTCAGGCTGGAGCTTTTTTCGATAAAAACCAGGAGCGCATGCAAGAGGCAAGGAACCAACCTATCATTTTCGGCACAACTTTTGGATTCATCTTTAGATCAAAGGGTTCTTAGAGGTATAAAATCCCTTGCACAAGAAAAATCATGATCCTCCTCTCCTTGAACATTAGAGGGGTTGGGGGAATCTTGAAAAAGGCCTCCATGAGAAGACTTTTATCAAAAACTTCGCCTAACATTATCTTCTTACAAGAGACTTTAGTCTCCGAGGAAAAGGCTCGTTGTTTTGTGACTTCATTAAGACCAGACTGGATGGTTTGTGTTGTTAATGCTTTCAGGAAGTCAGGCGGACTACTAGTGGCTTGGGATCAAAAGGTTTTTATTTTAACACCTTTCTTAAGCTGTGTTGGTATCCTGTTTACAAGGCTCTGTGTTTCTGATCATTGAAGGATCAACTTTCTAAATGTTTATGGTCCATGTCTCAAGCGCAAGCGCTTTTGGGAAAAGGTGGATGGCTCGGGTCTTCTAGCGAAAGGAGATTTGGTCATCGTCGGGGATTTAATTTTCACTACTTTTGCAGCCGAAGTTTGGGGAGAGATTGCCTCTCTTGATCCGCTGGCAGTTTTCTTCAAAGATTTGTTCAGTAGAAACCACCTGATAGACATTATGCCAGCGGAGATTACTCCTACATGGAGAAATGGTAGATCTGGGGTGGAAGAAATTGTAAAAAGACTTGATAGAATTTTAGTTTCTGAGGACCTTATTACGACCTTTGATTGCTTCAGGATGTGGGTGGAATACCCCTACATATCTGATCATGATCTCATTTTATTACAATTGGGCAAGGGTTTTCCTACTGGTGCACACCCATTTAAATTCAATCACGACTGGTTGCATGATGATAGTTTTATATCTTTGGTGAAAGAGGTCTGGGGTTCGTTACAGGTCGAAAGGGATGAGGGGGCACAAGTCCTCTTAGTATGGAAACTAATGATCTAGATGGGTGGAGATTCCTATGGGCAGATATCAACAAAGAACGTATATAATGCCTTAATGACTTTGCAGTGGTCGGTCAGAACTGGTGGGTGGCACAAACGGGTGCGGTCTTGGAAATGCCCTCTAAAACTAAAGCTATTTTTCTGGTTAGTGGTGGAATCCAGAGTTCTTACATGGGATAATCTACATTATAGAGGACATGTGGGACCTGGCATATGTCAATTGTGCAGGCTTTCGGGTGAGTCGAGAAATCACTTTTTTGTTCACTGTTCCTTCACCTCTTGGGTTTGGGTAGTTTTAAATGTGACACTTCCTTCCTCTTACAAGTGGCGCGGGTCCTCCTTTCAGGACTGTATGAATTGTTGGTATGCTCAGAACCGCTCAGCCCAAACACTACCAGTTTACATCTGTTGGTACATATGGCTAGAAAGGATCTCAGTCATTTTCGAATCCCATTTTCTATCATATCAAAGGGTGATTCACTTAGCTCTGGCTGCTCTGGATGTCAATACGAAACATATGCGTTTTCCTACTCCAAGAGGTCATAAAGGCGTGTTGACAGGTCAAAAGATCACAAGCTGGTTTGATGGGGCTTCACAACAGAATGGTATATACAATGGAGTGGATGGAGTAATTATGATAAAGGAACAAACCTTTTACAAATGGATGATAAACTATGGAGTTGGATCTAACACTAGAGTTGAACTAATGGGGGTATGGGCCTTACTAACTTTAGCCTCTCGCCTCTTTATTTCTGAGATCCAAGTCCTTGGAGATTCTAGAATTGTCATTGAATGGCTAAAAGGAAAGGGAGCGCTACAGGTGGTCTTCTTGGAGAGTTGGAAGGAAATATTTCTAGACCTTATTAATCAATTTAGAGACATCTATTTTGACCATGTTTACAGGGAAGACGATCAAGAGGTTGATTACCTTTCAAAGTGAGCGCTTATGAAGCTTCCATGATCTATAGCTTACTACTTATGTGAAGAAGGGCATGAGGGCCCAACTATGCACTTAAGTTTATATTAAGCCTTGAGCGCTTTTGCTCCATTGTCTAATGGCGGTGTAGTATTTTGAGAATGTTTTGTAATGGGGGGACCTCTATGGCATAGCTAGATAGTATTTTGTGGGTTTGGATATTAGGCAGTATGACACTATTTATATAATTTTGAATTTTTCACATGGCAACCAATGATTACCTTTCATTTGGCGCAAAAGACTGGTTATGTACACTTTCATATTTTTATTGAATATAAAGAGAAATTTTCTGTGGAAAAAAAATAATAACACTACCTTCTTTAATCTTAGAGTAACATTATTCTTCTCTTCAAGACATAGTTTTAAATATTTCAAATTTTTAATATTATTTTTTTTAATATTTCTTAGTTTCGAAGTGTGTGTGTGTGTATATATATTAAATTTAGAGTTTTAATTATTATATTTTATTTTCTTTAGTGTCATAATAATATTACTTTTCTCTTTAGTATATAGTTTTTAATTTAAATATTAAAGGTAAAAGTAGTTTAAACATTAGACTTCTTGAACATTTTTGTGCTATGTTTTCTAATTAGTTTTGCCAAAAAATTGGTCATAAAGTTAAAAGACTTGATAGAACTGCATATACAATTGTAATTGATATTGTACAATTGGATTAGGGGTTTTTAAGGGTGTCATTAGACTTGTCCATAAATTTTTGAAAGTATAAAGAAGTCACTTCACTTTTATTTTGCTTTTTAGCTATGTACAAATAATATATTATTACTAGCATACTCCCTAAATGGGCGAATGGTAATGCCGAAGTAAATGGGCATTGAGTATTGAGAAATGGAAATGGAGTAAGACTTAATAGTGCTTCTCATTGACTAAGAGCTCATCTTCCTTGCACCTCCTAGTACTGTTTGAGAGGGTGGGGGTAAAATTTC
>ML778379.1:498227-521420 GCA_009831015.1 Picea engelmannii | reverse complement strand
CCAAATTAAAGTACTTATTAAGACATATATTAAGTTGATTTTATTTTTATAAAAAATATTATTATTATTAGTAGTAGTATTAATTGGGCTGACTTTATAATTATAATTGTAACATAACATAACACTTCACATTTTAAGTCTCCACATTTCTTCTATACTGGATTATAGAGCCTCAGAAAATCAACTAAAAAAAAATTAATTCACCATTATAAAAAAACTTTAATGTATTTATTTGATTTATGTTAATCAAAATGAATTCCTAAATATCTTTTAAAATTAATTTTTAATTATCTTATTAGAAAAACAAGAAATGTTGTAGAGATTGATAAAACTATTTTTAATAACTTTACTATATTAATTTCATTTAATTTTTAGTTAGGTTTACATGGATTTTTTTTTTGAATTCATCTTAAAATTAATTTTTAATAATTTTATTATATTAATTTTATTCATGTTTATTAAAAATATAAATTTTTAATAATTTTATTATATTAATTTTATTCATGTTTATTAAAAATATAAGGAAAAAAATTCCAAATTAAATTTAAATTACTTTAAAAAATAATTGAGAAAAAATAACTGAAAAGTTAGAATTTTTCATAATATTTTCTAATTCAATAATAAAAGTAAATAATTTTATTTATAATTTTATTTATAATTTTATTTATAATTTTATTGAAATGTGTTTTTTTCATAATATAATATTCAAGATTTACTCATTGTTATGGTTAAAACAACCCCAAAACATATTAAAACATGAAGATCACATTAATGACATTCCAGTCTCTATTTGGAGAAGCAATTTTCTTGTGGGGAATGAAATAAATGTCACCTACATTTCTTACATAGTGTAAACACATTGGTAGAGATTTAGCATAGTCATGGAGATAAAATATGGAGGTTTAACTTAGATTTGGGAAATGTCAAGTTTGCATGTCTAATCTAGTCACTCACATCTACTCCATATCTTTTTAATGGACAAATGGAAATGCCAAAGTGATTGGGAGAAGGAACAGTAAATTGAAGCATGAAAGAGTTTATGTTATTTACATTGTGAAGTCTTCATTGAAGTAGTTAGAGATTCTTTTTTTGAAAGATCTTATATTAACAACATAAATGAACTTTTAACCATAAATATTGTGGAAAAATATTATTGACAATATAATTGTGGAAAAATATTATTGACAATATAATGAGTTCTCAATTTTTTTAAGTTTGATCTTTTATATATCTCATTATTTACATATTTATTCACATTGCTAAAATAAGAACCAATCCTCACAATAATGAATGAAATGACATTAAACAATTCCTAAAACATTATGAGTCAAAAAAATTGTCCTGTTAATGACACAAAAATAATTAAAATGAAAAACATTTTTTCTTAGAACACCCTATATAAAATCTTATAAATCAATTTTAATGTATTAACTATAGTCATCATAATAGATAGTTATAATTAATATTATTAATTATATATAGTTATTATAAAAAAAAATTTATTCTCACTAAATTAAAAAAAAAAAAGTTTGTAAGCTACTATATAAAAGTGGAGCAATGCATATTAACCATATTAGAATGGAATAAAAATTAAGTAATGCATATCGAATTATAATGTTTCTCATGCATTCTCTTGTTTAATAAATCATTTTATTATACAATTAAACTTGTAAATGTTAAAGAATGAATCCGTCCCATATCGCTCTGCAATCTCTGTTACAAAATAATCTCTAAACTCATTGCTAGTAGAATCCGACCATATCTCTCTCGGGCACTCTCCGAAGAACAGCTTGGCTTCCTCAAAGGAAGACAGATTCTTGATGTTGTTGGCGTAGCACAAGAATGCATCCACAACATTAAGACACAAAAGCTACAAGCCATTCTCCTTAAGCTGGATCTAAAAAAGGCATTCGATTGCATAAATTGGGATTTTCTGCATCTTATTCTTATCCAGAGCGGATTTGGCACTATTATAGCAAATTGGATAATGGGCTGTATCTCCTCGGCAACCCTAGCTATTTTAATCAATGGTGAAGCTACAAAGGCCTTTCATTGCGAGAGAGGACTCCGCCAGGGCTGCTCACTATCCCCCCTGCTTTTCATTTTGATCCTGGAAGGTCTCAGCATCTTACTAAAGAACAAACAAGCGGAGGGACTCTTGAAAGGAGTAAAAGTGGCAGGGCTGACCAATATTCTTCATATCCTTTTTGTCGATGATGTTTTGATCTTGACAACTGCAAATTTTGCTGAATGGTCTATCATACATTCGATCCTCTCATCTTTTTGTGATGTCTCTGGTTTAGAAATCAATGCCACTAAATCCTCCTTCTTGAATTCAAATGCGCAGGAGCCCTTAAAACGTGACCTAAGTGCGCTTTTTGGAATTGGTTTCCTCGAGCTTGAGGAAGGCTTTACCTACTTAGGTTTTTACTTAAAATCCTCCAGATACACCATAAAAGATTGGGCTTGGCTAATTGACAGATTCGAAGGTAGAATTCTCAATTGGAAACACAGGTTTCTCTCTCTAGGAGGAAGATATATTCTGATCAAAGCGGTGCTGGAAAGCCTTCCGGTCTATTGGATGGCTTTAGCACACATTCCAGCCACCGTTTTGAAGTCGCTCCGTCAACTCTCCTTTTCTTTTCTTTGGTCTGGCTGTCAGAAGAATAGAAGCTTTCACCTCAGCAAATGGGAGGAGCTTTCTAAACCGAAGTCGATGGGAGGCTGGGGTCTTAAAAACCTGTCTCTCTTCCACAAGGCTCTTTCGACCAATACCTTTTGGAGATTATTAACAATTCCAGGACTCTGGAGTACAGTTATCAAAGCAAAGTATCTTCATCATCTCCCTGTCCATATATGGATCAGATACGCAGAGGTTCATCCATTAACAGGATCTCCGTCATGGAAAAACTTTTCTTCCACTCTCCTGATCATTTTAAAGTGGCTCTCATGGCATCCCGGAGACGGTCACCTGATCGAAGTTGGTAACGACTGCATTTTGGGTTTAGGCAGGAAAGCGATCCTCTCTTCATCGCTGCGTGCCCATCTACAAGACAAAAATCTCCTTTTTCTACATCAATTCCACTGCCCGATTTCTACCGACCCACTTGGTGACTCATGGCTGAGCGGATTAGATCTCCAGCTAGATCCGATCCACAGGGCAGAATGGGATGCGTTCTCACAACGGCTCAAAGCTACCGGCGTGTGTCTGCATTCTCAGGCAGACTCCCTAATCTGGACCGGGGGAGACAGGTTTGGACTGCTAACGGCTAAGAATGTATACCTTGCATTGGCAGCTCATAACTGGAATTCATTAATTCCAAACTGGAGGCAGAGGATTTGGAGAGACACTGGCCCTCTAAAACACAAATTGTTTGCTTGGCTCCTTCTCGAAAATAAACTGCTGTTTTGGGACAATTTGCAAAAGCGCGGCTGGGAGGGCCCGAATCGCTGCGCTCTTTGTGCTCGGGACATTGAATCGACGCTACATGTATTTGTACAGTGCTCTTTCACTAGTGCGCTTTGGTCTTTTATCACTTCTGCTCTAAATATTTCCACACTTTGGAGTGGTAATAATTTTCAAGCATGCTTCCAAAACTGGATCCAGAATAACAGCTCGCTTGCATTGCTGCCAATACACCTGTGCTGGCTTCTTTGGCTGTCTAGAAATGATGCTATTTTTAATGACAAGAAGTCGTCCTTCCACTTTATCTCATCTCTCATTTTGACAGAGGCAACCAAACTTGGTAAGACATCTTAGTCAAAACCACCGGACCGGCGTCCCTTTCACATTCTTTTCGACAGGGTGGTGGCCTGGTTCGACGGAGCCTCACAACAAGGGGGCGTGCATTGTGGAGCTGGGGGAAAGATAGCATTAAACCCCCATACCTGTATTCGCTAGACCTTGAACTACGGACATGGTACTAACACAAAGGCTGAGCTAATAGGTGCTTGGACTTCGCTAGTGCTGGCTAGTCGCCATACCGATGTCTTGTTACTCCTTGGTGACTCCAAGCTTACTATCGATTGGCTGAATGGACTAGCCGACTTCCATGTGGCAGCTCTTAATTGCTGGAAAGACAGGACGAAGGAGGCTACTCTACTTTTTAACAAGCTCACCTTCCAGCATATTTTCCGAGAGGAAAACTCCGAGGTAGACTCCCTCTCTAAAAAAGATTTGCTCCTCCCTCCGAGCCAAATTTGTTTTTCTTATTGGGAGGATGGCAATGAAGGTCCCACCTACAAGATCAACCTATGATTTGATTCCTTCTTAGCAGAATTTGAGCCTTGATGGATATAGTCTTGAAGGTTGGGCCATTGATGGTTATGAACCAAGTATTTAGCGATTTTCTTGTTGTTTTTTTCGCTGTTGTAAGAGAAGTCGACACATGTAAATTTTTATATACTTTTGGAATATAAAGAGCACTTTTTTCTCGTGGAAAAAAAAAATGTTAAAAAATGAAAAACTTCATCTTTAAAATTTGGTTAGTGTCATTACTATAAATAAGGGGATTTTATTTACTAATTTAGTATTTAGTTTGATTGTGATATTAAAAATAAATTATTATTATTATTCTAAATTACATTTTATTAAAAAAATGAAATATTAAATAAAAAAATAATTTTAATTTAAAATTTAATATAAAATAATATGAATAGGAAATAGAATAAATACTTTCTAATTTAAGAAAAGGAAAAAACATATTTAATAATTAAGACTTTTTCTTAAGTTATCAAAATATGGAAAAAAATTGAAAAAAGAAAAACAAATCTTCAATTTCAAATTAAAATTAAAAAAAAAATAAAAAAAATGTTAAAATATTTTAAATACAAAAAATTTAAAATATTTTTAAGGAAATAGAATAAATACTTTCTAATTTTTATATAATATTTAAGAAAAGAAAAAGAGATATTTGTTTGGTTGGGCTGGTATAACTGATTCCTATTAGACATTGATGGGAAAACATTAAAATTAAAAAATATATATTTTTAAAAATTTCATAAATTACTTAATATTGGTAAATACTAAATAATGTGTGGTAAATTATTTGACATAATTATTAATGGTTTAAGTTAGGGTGATAATATTTTTCCATTAGAAATTAAGGTGGACAAAGATTTTAACTTTTATTATAATTGGCTTTCCATCAATCAAAACATTGATTGGACATTAAAAATAAAATAAAAATATTTTAAGAATTTCTTAAATTATTTGATATTGATAAATGCTAAATAATATGTGGTAAATCACATAATATAATTATTAATTGTTTAAATTGGGATGGTGATATTTTTTCATTAAAAATCAACTCACCTTTAAGGCAATGACATGTTTAGCCCCTTCATTAAAGAGAATAGTTATAACTAACCTAAATAGGTGGTGATATGCTTAACCCCTTCGTCAAAGGGAGTAGTTATAACCAACCTGAATAAGCGGTGAATAGGAAAAAGGTCAATATCCTTAATGTCATTTCATTTTTATTAACCAAAATGTTAATTAAATAATATTAAGTTAAATGAGAACTATTTTTAAAATTTCTCAAATAACTTAATATAAATTATTACTAAAAATGCATGTTAATTTGTATTTGGTAAATAAAAGTGTGTGTAAATTTACATTTGGTAAATACAAATGTATATTAATTTAAATTTGATAAAATATTAAATAGATATTACATATAATGTGAAATTACTATTTAAAAAAAATTACAATTTTGAATTTATAAATATATAATTTTTTTTTAATAAAAACATTTTAAAATTTATATTAATACTACGAAAGGTTGAAGAAAAATAAAATATTCTTTGAAGCAAATGCAAACACGCATATTTCTTCCTGGGCTTCGTCTGCAATTGAGGATTGCGGCAGAGTATCGCTATTGTTATCATCAACAAATCCACAGCAACAGCCACAATGGCAGACTGGACTATATAAATTCCAGGGTTTTGGCAAAGAGATTTCGTGAAGGAGGATGGGCAGAGGGACGAAGGAAAGAAGAGAGAAGAAGCAGAACCCGAGGTTAGCAAAAGGCATTATTTGTGTGTTGGCGGCACTGCTATTCTGCGCTATCGGATTGGCCAGCGGTGTCGTTGTGGACCGACGGTCTCCATCTGCATCCTTTCCGGAAGCTCCAACTCTTGGATTAATGGTGATGGGACATGTGCCACTGTGCTATTTATTAGTCCATGTCAGAGTACGACCAACTGAGCTCCCTCAGAAGGGAGGTGAAGTTTTTTAAACCCCTGTACTCTGTAATGCGAACCACGAGTCAACATAATATAAGTGTTCAATAACTCGTTATTTATGATGGGGACAGAGAAAATATGGTCTGACCCATGAGATTCTAATCAAACAAAAAGGAAAACCACTCTATAAAGCATTGCGCACAATGTTTTGGAGGAGTTTTCCCTAGAAATTAATTCTACAGCCGTAGATAAAAATACCTCACAACCTAACTCAACTTCAAACAACAAATTTAATCACTAAATATGAATTTGAACTCAGTTTATAATTAATATATATCATAATAATAGTAACCCTCATACCTTAATCATAATAACCTTAACCCTAATAAATTTAATTGGAGTTTTATGATTACATATGAAAATACTACTACATCTGGGCATTTGATTTGAAGTAGCACAAAGTCAAGCAAATACAAATTTTGTTTTTTCAGAAATGGAGAAATTTAATTTATAAAAATGTTCACATGTACACAAAGACGGTTAAAACCTTAGTACATATAAATGATTTATCTAATTTCTCATGGCGTCATCCTTGAAAAAAATTTGAGATTTCAATGCTGTCTCAAAAATACCAGTGTACATGGTCACAAAATTTGAAGGTGAAGACCTTATATAATAAACCCCTATCAGAACACCAGAAAAAAACATGTTAAAAAAATTAGGTTTGGTGGTTGTTGCTCCCTATCAATCTCCATACGGGTCGTTGGTTCATTGGGTTCAAATGGTTGAGGAGCGATTCCTATAGAACAAGGGAAGTTCAAATTGGTACTTGTTGTGGTTCCATTTTTCTGGTCCAATCTGAATTTTACACCCTCCATTAATGTTTATCCAACGCCAGATTGAATGAATCACAAAAAGCACTGCACTGAACGTAACATGAGATCCACTTAACAGAGTAGTGGTTAGGGGAAGCGAATGCGCCATCCTTTCAGTCCCTGGACACTTGCCAATCTAGTTAAATAGGAGTCTATATATGATTATTCTCTTAAGCATAATTAAAATCTAATCATAAAATTAAAATTTATGATTAACCCATCGATTCCAATAAAAAAACCCAAAGTAATTAATAATATTATAGAAAATGTATAAGCAACAACCATTTTTTTAACAGTGACTTATATAATATTATAATTAAAATTACCTTCTACGTGGCTTATATAATATTATAATTAAAATTGCCTTCTACGTAGGCTTTCAGTAGTGGCAATACCATAAGTAACATCCCTCCAATGTCTCGACGTAAATGAGTAATCAAATATAAGAGAAGTAAACATTTGAAAAGAAAAATCTAAAATCATAAGGTAATTCAATCTTACATAACTAATTAAATTGAAGTAATCTTATATAATTCTAAGTAATCTTATATAATTGTAGAGTTAAACGAATCCTAAGAGATTGCTAAAGAGCAATTAAGTTCTTACAAGGTACTAAGATCTCACATTACAAGGTTAATGGCGGAATATCTACAGTGAGTCAGTTTCAAATTGTATTAGGTTAAAAGTTTTATGAAATGATTTTTATCTGGTCATATTTTTTTGATACATTTGCTCAAAATCTAGTGAGAAATAGTTAGATCAGCAGTTTTGAGTGATTATTTTTGTATAATTGAAGTGTTCTAAGTGTGTTTTAGCATTCTGATTTCATTTTTGTATTCGAAAATAAATTTAAAACAACAAAAAATGATGATTTAAAACAAATGTGATTATTGTTGTATAATCGAAGTGCTCCAAAGATTCTTAGCATTCTGATTCCATTTTTATATTCAAAAATGAATTTAAAACAACAAAAAATAAAATGATGATTTCAAACAAATTTAAGTCGCGGAATTCCAATAAAAAAAACCATTTCATAAAATAAGTAGACAAAACCGTTACAAATTTACTTATTTGTATTCTCGCAAAGGAATTAAATATCAGTTAGATCTGGTTGTAATCTTAAGTGCGATTGGCAGAAGTGAAAAAACAATCGGCCAAACAATTTCCTCCAAAAGCGGAGCTCAAATAAAAAAAAAGAAACACTCTTCGGAAGGATGAGGGCGCGGTGTCCGTAGTGACTCCCAGATGGAAACCGAACAGTAAGAGAGTTCGTTGAGTAATTATCACAACGCAGAGCTAAAGTCCACAGTAATTTAATTTCTCAACTTTTTCTTGCAGTAAAATTTATGTGAAGTCAACCACTACAGCGTACAACAGTAAAAATAATTTTTTTTTCCTTAGTGAACTCCAAGTTTTTTTTTTATCTATTTTTAGAATACTATATATTTAATAGTTTGAGAAATTTTTTGTTGGAATTTTTTTTTAGTTATTTGCATAAATCAAATTAATTTTTTTTTACACTGAACTCTAAGTTTTTTAGTTGTTTGCATAATTAGCACAGCTGCTAACTCGCTGTTGAGAATGCCGAAAGGTATCGGCTGAGAACGCGTGCCCCCAATATAAAACGTTACAGTAATTTTTTAATGTGATTAGGTAAATATTAAAAAGTAAACATGTTAACCGATGCCTTGATAAATGCAAGAAAGTTATGAACAATAAATCTGACCCATTGATTTTGGAGGACGACTAAGAATATGCCAGCATCTTCAATGCATAGCCATCGGATTAGGGTTTAAGGTTAAATAAGGTTAAAAGATCATCAATTGTGCCCATTGTCAATAGGTGTACGCCTTTCGACTTAAATATTTAGGGAAAGCCTCAAATGTTATTGGTACATTTTATCTACATAAACTACTATCCTAAAATATATAACAAATATTATTGAAGAGATTTTTTAAATGTAATTTGCAGATCTAAGTGAAAATATTAGGGAAAACCTGGTGTTATTAGTAGTCATGTTATAGATGTTTGAAAATTAGAAAAGTAGAAAAAAAAGTTCAAGTGGCTTGTTGGGTAAGGTGAAAGAGAGGTCTTGATATTACTTTATCAAAGTGCAAGTTTTATCAATGATAATGATTGTATTTGTGGACATGCTTCAACAAATAACAATGATTGAGGTAAGGTGCAAGTAATAAGCAAAGCTAATCATTAAAAAATAGATATATAAAAAGCAAACTAGCTTCCTGACATGAATTTTGTGGACTTAAGGTTTGATCATTTACCCTTTCTAATTAATTTATGGTGTTTTTTTTTGTGCTAGTGGCCTTGTTTGTTGTTAAGAGCTTTACATATATGTGTTTTGATAAGGGTTGCATAGGGTGATTCTTGCACAATTTTTTCAATGTCGGTAATTGGATTTGAACCTATGCTAGTGGATGGTTTTAGCTATAGCTCATGATACATTACAGGGTTGTTGAGGCACACTTACCCCTTAGTCATCCTTATTCCCACATTATTCCTTTTTTCTCTCACAACATTCGCTGAATTGATCCCCACAACATCATGGAAATTTTGATCGATAAGTGGCTGGTAGTGGAGTGCATAGGGCCTTTCCAGATCTAGGTGAAGAACTTACCAAGAAAGATGTAAGAGGAACAATGAAGTGATCTTTCATATGGAATAGGAGAGTTATCAACTATCAAAATCATAAGAACCCTAAAGGGGTTGAGCTATAAGTTTGGATTTGTTACTTTCAACACATAAGAAGAAGCTCGTAATTCTTTAAAACACTTCCAAGACACAAAATGGAACAATTGTAAATTGCATCTATATTAATCAATGTTCATTCACATAAATTTAAAAGGGAAGGTGCATTTGTCTTAGTCAATGGATGTTCATGGAAATTCATAAAAGAAGTCTTCTTCATATATGTCGATGACTAGTCAGAACATGAAGCAACCTGCTATGCAATGTAATAGTGACTCTCAAAATGGAGGTATGGCCTCCTCCTATGTAACATTGAAAAAATCCCACTCTAAAGGGTGTTGAGGCCTTAACTATCCCCAAGTCAATAGATTTGGGGACCCCCATTTTTCTACTTTTCCCAAGTTAATATTCATCTTCAAAAATGTTATTCTCAACTTATCTTACCTTGATGAATGTCCTTGAATCACATACAATGAATATGCTTATTCATTGACTACTTTACCTTGTGGTTGAATAAAAGAGTTATACTTTGTGTCATGTATTGATTTTGATCTATTGCATTGGGCTCATTCTTTCTTGTGCATTAATGGTTACTTCACATGCCATAGCCTTATACATGATTTGATTTCCATTTGCATCTTGCTTGTGTGGTATTGTCTTTGCATGAAATTGTTTCAATTTGTTCATGCATTTGATCGATTGATGGCTTATGTGTTTTTTAAGGTTTAATGTGTTTTAATGTCCTCATGTGTACGTATTTATGCTTCATTTTCATAGGTCAAGATATAAGATAAGTTAACATCATATCCATTCAACAAACAATACAAGACAACATAAGGAGTTGAGCTTCAGGTTGATGAGCTGAGGGGAGGAGCTAAGCTTCTCATATGCATGGGAATGACATGAAACGGCGATGAATGCAAAATTAGACCATATAGAAATGACAACATGATACATCTAACAATGAACTATCATAATTATGCAACCCACACAATTACATCATAGTATAAGCAAGGTGTGCTAAGTGACCAAATCATGGAAATGACTAAAACCACATGCACGAGTTTAGTTTTTATCTTCTTTTAAGCACAAAATAGACATTCTTAGTAACTAGAATTCTAACCGATAAGTTTTCGGTCAAATTGACAATTTTACCATCTATTTTCCCATAGATGCATTTGGTGCTTAAAAGTCTCCTTCACATATTAGAATATGTTGAATATGTTTCTTGTACACATATCTCAACAACTACAAGTATCTAAAACAAATTCCATATAACAAGGATGTAATATGTGCGAGAAAAAATTGATCCCAGTAAAACGACTATATACACAAAATCCATATTTTAGCCTCGAGCACCTTCTTAGACGTATATTTGGAAATTTTTTAGGCATATGAACTCAAACTCAATACAATTGATGGAACTCAATTCGAAGGATCACAACATTGAAAAAGTCGATAAAATAATTTCTCGGGAACTTTTGTTTCCCAATTCATTAAAGTAGATGAGATGAGGTCAAAATAATTAGTCCAACAAATCATTGGAAAGGTACTAGTGCCTAATACACTTAGCAACACGTGGTTCATCAATCCAAGGTCGAACAACAAAGGAGTTACAGGGTTATGAATGCCAAAAACAAAGGGGTCTCGTTGACACTCAATTTAATTAAATTTTAACAGTTCATCG
Organism: Picea engelmannii; assembly: GCA_009831015.1. NCBI lineage: Eukaryota > Viridiplantae > Streptophyta > Pinopsida > Pinales > Pinaceae > Picea > Picea engelmannii. The sequence continues at coordinate 509,966 of ML778379.1, read as the reverse complement.
AGGCTACTTTGAGGTTATTTTTTTACCTTATTTGATGATGATGATGATGATTAATGTCCACTAAGACGTAATTGATCTATCGGATCTTAAGAGGGTAAGTGATTACTTGTGATTCTTTAGAATTTTGTTTCTGTGCTCGAAAAACATTAAGAGAAGCTTTCCAAGATCACCATACTTTTGTTGAGTTAAGAGGTTAGGAAGGTTGGTAGTGTGATCAATATTTTGAAAACGAGATCTAATATGGGTATAGGCTGGACAATCTATGAGAAAGTAATTTTCATCTTCAACCTTCTTAGTGTCACAAAGGTGACACACTCTTTCATCCCATGGTGTTTTAGGAATTGACCAACGCCCAACATCTATACTTGTGAAGTCTGGTGATGGTTATGAGGTGCCAAGAAGTGAGATTCAAGGCTTGATTTGAAGCAGTAAGAGCCATAAATCTATTGAATCCTTATTCATTCTCAATGAACCTGAAGAGCTGGATGAGAAATGAAATCATTTATCGACGAAGATATTAAATATCTCAGCTTATATGGAATGAATTTGGAAACAAGGAATATCAATTTTAGTTATTAGATCATTCTAGAGATCTGATTTAGATTTGAAAGCAATTTCATCAATTATGAGCAAAATTGCTCACTTAGAAGGCTTGTTGGTTTTGCAAGCAAACAATTTGAGCATGTGAGTCAACAAGCCTTCAAGGTGAGAAAAGAAACCTACTCTCTTGAGGTGGGAAAAATTGGCATTGCTTGGGTAAATAAATAATTTGAAATTTCACATTTTTAGACCAATTATGCTAAAAATAGGAAAATCCTTGGCTTTAGAGGTAAACAAGCCTTCAAGACTAGTGATTTTGTCTTGTTTCCTCTCAAGGTCAATACTTTTCCTCCAAGAGATAAATCACTCACCTCACAGTGTTATGTGCCTTTATTCCTCCTTATCTTTTTTACTGAGTGATTTGGTCTTCCTTGAGCTAATTGTTCACTTGGAAAGGTTGTACAACCTTCTTCAATAATGATTTGACCACTAGAAAGTTAAATCAATGATTTCAAGTGCCAATTAATATTATAATTTCAAGTGCCAATTGATATTATAACTACGGATTATAACTATTTGGGAGAAGAAGTCTTGAGATTTTAAGAGGAAGAACACTACCTATTCCTTCTCATTTCTTCATTCTACAAGTGCAACGTTCATTCTTCTCGTTTTTTCTTACTCTCACCATCTTTTATTAAGTTTTGTAGGCCTACACATAACCATAGCCATGGAATCCCTAAAAAATGGTTTTATCCATCTTTCAAGAATTGCATAGGCCCTAGGGACTTGAGGAATAACGTATAACATTAAGGGGTTGATTTTTAGAGTTACACATTGCTAGAACAATGTTTTAATGGTTTAATGGTAGCTTGCAGTTTGTGGTGTAAAAAATGGGAGTGGGAAACCCTTCTTCGAGTGTGTTCTTAGCAATCAATTCCAAATGTAGAATTCATTAATTCCTTGAGCTATTCTTTGGTAAAATAAGTTAATTTGTACTTGTTTCAAATACTAGAACATTTCTATACAATGAGAAAATGATGTTGAGTATGAGAAGAATGCATTTTGCATCCATTGATAATACAAGAATGAAAAGAGACGAGTTTTGATGTATATGAGTTGGAGAAAGAAGAGATTTTCTTACCTTGGGTTTTTAATACATTTTCGTTGAATGATCTGGAATGGATCATTATATAATTTCTCATCTATCTTGGTACTTTCAAGGTGGAAAAATTGGAAGAATTGACTTATTTTAGGGGCATGTCCCAATTTGGCGATTTGGGCTTAAAAAATTTCCATATCCAATTTGAGGCATCAAATGACACTTTTTGGGGTCAAAACTTTGTGTGGTAAGATCCACCCCATTAATGTTGTTCTGCACAATGTAATCTTTCCATTGGTACAAAAATAACCTCAATCAGATTTTGTATGTTGAAGTTATGCATCCTGCAAGTTGACCTACCTTGTTGACCACCATGCCATTGAGTGGATGCCACATCAACCCCCATTACTCACACATGTGGGGATAGTCATGTTTATAATTTCAATAATATTCTAGAGGGTCTAAAACACTAACACTAGTTGAAGTTTGAGGCATGCAAAAAACCTAACCCTAACACTAGATAACTATCACACTGTGTTAAATACTGGGCTGCTAGGAAAGATAGGGGTTCCATTCTTTTCTTATTTTTAATTGTTCCATAGTTGAACAGAGCATATAGGAATTGGATATTGAAGCATAATAGAGAAGGTAGAAGATTTTGTAGCATCCATTAAAGCACAATGTCCATGGCAATTCCATAGTGAGTGCCTCTTTCTTTGTACTTACATTTCATAACTGAGAAAAAGAAAACATAGAGTAGGCCTCACCTTCTAGTTGAGTTTTCTCTTGTACTAGATTTCCCAGGTCACATATTGTGTTCATTTGTATGTATGTTGTGTTCGTTTGCTTGTTTTCTTTCATTTTGGTTTCAATTAATTTCATAATTTTGAGCACTATGCTAGTAATAATAATTTTGAGATCTAAGGTAATAAACTGCATAATAAAAGATTTCAAAATATTGTAAGATCTATTGTGATGAATTGTTCCATTGGAATATCCATGGTAGTTTAGATATAATATTGGTATTAGAAAAATTTTCTTTGGGATTTTTGTGGAAGTTGCAAGATCAAAAAATTGGCTTAAGAAGGAAGTCTCAAAACCGTCAACCATGACGGATGAGTCCAATTGTCCAACTCTTGAGATGAGAAGAGGATAGATTTTTGAAGATGGAAGAACAAGTCGATGATATCTCTCACAACACGACCCTCCTCATGGAAGCTATGGAAATTTTTTTGGACCTTTTGGGGAGGTTGGTGGATCTAACTCAGAAGTTGTATCAAAAAAGAAATTAGGGGATAATGAAGACCCAAAAAATCAGCTAAAAAAAGATCTAGAGAAATATCACCAAGCATTAGAGTAAATTTGGGTCTAAATTGGGCCTCATAAGAAAAAAAATATGGTTGATAAATTGGAATTCAAACAACAATATAATTTGAAGAAATTGGGTCAACGAGAATCATTGAGTTGGAAATAAAGATGATTATGTGTCATATTTTAATTTGGAAATAATGAACTACATATAAACCTCACCTTGGTTAATATTTTGGTAAAAGATCATATCAAGATATGATAAATACTCTTCAAATACTAAAAATAGAGTATTTTGTATTATCACTACTTCCAATGCTTTTAAAAATAAATTTCACATTATTCAAATCATAATGAAATCACTTTAAAATAGGATGAACATTTTATATTACTAATTATTTTAAAAGAAATGATATATAATAAATACTTATATAATATATAAATAATTATATAACTAACTTGGAGAGTGAGTTGCAAAAAATAGAGGCTAGATTACAAGAGAGATAAAAAGAAAGCCAAGAAAAAAAAAATCAACCTAGGAGGCCAAGGTCCCCAAAAATTATAATCTTAGGGATAAGATTACAAAGTTAGAAGAAAAAACAATTAGTAATTTGGCTATACATTGTTTGGAACCTATGTTGTATATCAAACCCATCAAAGAAGAAATAAACAAGCTCATATAATTAGACCATGAACGCAACAAAAGAGCCTTGGACCTCATAATTTTTGGTGTAAAAGAGTAGAAAGACGAGGACACCCTCGTAATAGTCAAGGAAGAACTAAAAAATAAATCACAAATTGAGACACCTTGCTTCATAGAAGAAAAGAGGTTGGGAAAAACAATTGAACATAAAGATAGGTTGATCCGGGTTAACGTAAGCTCTATTTACCATAAATATGGCATACTCAACAAAACTCCAAGCTTAAAAGGGTTATAAATATTTATCAATGAAGACCTCATTCAAGAGGACCAAGATGAATTAAGGAAGGAAGTTAAAAAGGTGAAAGAAGTCGCGAAGGAAGGGAAATGTGCAATCATTTGGAATTGAAAGGCTATTATAAGGGATAGAGACCAAACAAATAATGATAAATAGCAATTTGGGACACTTTGGATCCTCTTTTGGAAGTGTCGTAGATTTCCATGGAGTAAAGGGCCTATACTAAGTTGGATATCAAGTGACATTGACATTATTTTCTTAGTTGAAACTTGAGAGCATGAAGAATTTAAGGTCCCTAATATCTAAGGATTTGTTTTGTGGTCAACATGGAACAAGAAGTCCTCCCATAGAGGGATTGGAGGCATAGTTTGTTACATAAAAATGAACATCTCTCCTCACCTCCAACTTCATATAAAAGATCCTCTCAATCAGTGCATATGGATGGAGATATTTGATATTAATGCTAAGAATATTTTTATAGAAATGTGTTATTGCACACCTATTAACTCTAGTTTTTATACAAAAAAACGATCTAGATAAGAATTGTCCCTACAAAAGCTTAGAGCAAGATATCTACAATATGAAAAATGAAGGAAACATCCTCATATTGGGAGAATTTAATGCTAGAACCACAATCAATCAGGCTCTTATTTTATGCAATGACTCCAACCCCAATCCTCTTTGGCTAGATGAAGACCTTGTTTTAGCTAACAGTTACAAAAGAAACTCTAAAGACTTGATCGAGAATTGGTTTGGTACTCAGTTAATCAAGTTTTGTAGTTCTCAAGATTTAATAATTTGCAATGGTCTAAGGAATTGGCCAAATAATAACATGATGACTTGTATCCATGGGCTCGGTAGCAATGTTGCTGATTATGTAATATCAGATATCCCCATATACAACCAAATAGTAAACTTTGATCTTTTAGATGACCACGAACCTGATTATGATCATAGACCTCTAACCCTAACTCTTAACTTTTCCATGCACAAAAACTCAGTTGAAGAGCACTTTAACAACCAAAGGAACTTACTTTTTGACAAATGGAAAGACAATATTTTCTTAAAATACTTAAGAAATGGTTTAAAACTCATATCTTAAAGCAAGACTATACAAATTTAAAGCAAGAGAAGCTTTTGCAGCTATTTAAGATAGATCCTAAGAAAAATTGCAAGTTATGGATATAAGGAGAAGAAAATAAATTTATTGGACTTTACACTGTTCTAACAAATGGACCATGGTTTTAAACGAAAGGGTTGGAGAGTAGCTACTTGGCTGAATGTATGTTGCATGTAAAAATATCCAAACAGTTTTAGACTGTGGCTTATACAATAATTCTAATTGGAACAATCCCATATTACTATTTAGTATATCTTGAGGGATCAAGACAAGAGGAGTTAAGTTTTTTTTTAAGATCTAATACCAATTTATGTGGAAATAATGATTACATTAAAAAAAAAGATTCTAGTGGGATGAAGAGATTAATGAGCTCGATCATATCTCTTTTCTCCCAGAAAAATGGAGATCCCTAAAAGATACACTTAAAATCTTTAAAAATCAGAATCGATGTACATTCAGGATTTCAACCATTTTAGTTTGGCATGGAGAGTCCTAAAAGAGAAACTTAAAATCAGAACCAAGGTCTATTCAGCCATCTTAGTTAGCCAAACTAGATCTTCAAGAAAATCTTTATGAGAGCAACTCCACAGGTTAAGGGAAGCAAATAATTGGTTAGATTGGACAAATTCTTCCAAGAAAGGATGATAAAAATAAGAAATTCTTCCAAGAAAGGATGATAAAAACAAGAAATTCTTCCAAGCCATAAGATTTTTCGGATGAGACAGGGTGATGTTAGTTTTAAAAAGTCATGAACCAAATCTAAAATTCTAGCATTCTTTGTGATCCAAAATTAAATTATTGAGAAGTACATTAGAATAAGGTATCACATGTTACTTAAAAATAATTGAACCTAGGTTGGGAGGGTAGCAAACATTCCTCCCAACCACCCAAGTTACACTCAATGGACACCACCTTTCTATACTTATTATCACACACGAGTTGATAAACTTTCAAACAAAATTTAAAACATTTATTATAATTTATGACACAAGAGTTAAGAGTTGATAAAATTATCAAACACAAGAGTAACTATTATTAAATATTTATGAGGCTTACCTTTCTGGGTAGTTGCATGCACTGGTTGGGCAATGTTGGTGTTCCTGAATGATAACTAAAACCTCCAACTTTGACAATTTGAGTGTAACCTTCAGTTTCCAGCCTACCTATTGTGTAGCCTGTAGGCTATGCTATAAAATTTATAACCCACTGGAAAACACTGGTTGGGTAGTGTTGATGTTCTTGAATGTTAACTAAAACCTACAACTTTTACAATTTGAGTGTAACCTTCAGTTTTTAGCCTACTTGTTGTGCAACCTGTAGGCTATGCTATAAAATTTACAACCCACTGGAAAATTTAAAAAACTCAGCTTTGACAACCCGAGTGTAATTTTAATAGATTCTAAAATCATGTTTAAGTTTGAAAATAATTTTTAAATACCCAAATTACATATTTGGAAACATTCCAATTTTACCAGTCAAATTTAAGAGGAAAACTCTCTAAAAACACAACATGCCAAAATAGATAAAAGACACTATAAATATGTAACTCTTTACTATTTATGCATAAATTTATAACACACACACACACACACACACACACACACACATATATAAATATATTATAAATTTATGCATAAATAGTAAAGAGTTACATATTTATAGTGTCTTTTATCTATTTTGGCATGTTGTAGACACTATAAATATGCAACTATTACTATATATTTTATATTATAAATTTATACATAAATATTTGGTACTGGTCAATTTTTACCTAGCCCATCAAATTGACAGTTTCAAATTAAGTGCACACGTTTGACAGTTAAATAATGAAAAAACACTGACATTTACTCATCAAACCTCTGGAGGGGACCTATCTTTCTCTCTATTTATGGGCTGGGCCGACAACAAACAATATAACTGTGACTAAGAGTAGAACTTATGAACATCAAAAAACAATTGGTAAAGAGGCTTCTAGGGTAACTAAACCAGGTTTCTAGCTTAGTTACCTATCTGAAAGTGTAAAAATACTTTTACCAGAACAACACTTTTAACGTCCTTTCCATATAGAAACCCATAAGCAAATATGACTAGTGAATGAAAAAGATCCCAATCCATATATAACCCTCCGTGAATGACCCAACACATAGACAATATAAGTTGTACGTGAGATCAAATTCATTTATTCATCTACTGCAACCAACAATAAGTTAAAATGGGTAGGGTATCAAATGGGATGATGGCCATTGGTAAGGTATCTAATGGGATGATGGTTCAGACATAGTGCATGCACAACGCAAACAAAAAGCATGATGAAATCAAATTTTTTGTGTGCCATTTTCAATTGCAAAGGTGGATAATTGATGCAGGAGGATCGTCAGCAAGCACACATGGAGAGACAAATCAACTCCTTAGCGCGCCTTTGAATCATTCAGAATCTTAAACGATGGCGTTTCCTGCAAATATTTTTTGAACTGATTGAAAAACTGAAGAAGATCAAATGCTTGGGAGATGAATGATCACGGGTGATATGTGAGTTTCACTCCTAGACTTTAATGTAATGGAAATTAAGTAGCAATTAGTTTTTTTTCTCGAGTAGACGAGTAGTCAGAGGGAACTCTAGGAGCCCTCTAGGATAAATAGAGGTTTTGTATGCCAAAATGAGGCTGCTGCAAATTAGTAGGAGATTGTTGTGATTTAGTTGTTGCTGAGTTTTTAGTTGTTGTTTTATCATAGCTGTAACCATTTACATTTGAATGAATATAACAGAGGAAAATTGATCCAATGTATGGTGTTGCTACTGTTTACAATCCCTGTTATTTTGTTTTCATGAATGAATGAGTTATGTTGTTGAGTATATGAAACTGTGAAGTGTTGGGATAAGTTTCGATAGTTTCTCTTTGTTGAGTTCATGCAAGGTGTGCATACAATCCATAAGGAGTGTGTTGAAAGAGTCTGTTTCAACTCAGAAGCTCGTAAGAGATAGCGTGAAACTTTGAAAGGATTGCAAAGGAACTGTTGCAGGGTGTGCATAGTTACCTGCAAGAAACTAAGTCTTCCGTGAGAATCTGTTGAAAGGAGTGACAGAGTCTGTTTTGAATCAGAAGCTCAGAAGAGGTAGTGTGAAATTTACATTTGCAAGGAGTGCAAAGGGACTGTTGCAAGGCATGCATAGTCATTCGCAAGAACCTAAATCTTGCTTAAGAATCTGCTGCAAGGAGTGCACATATCCAAAATTCAAGTAAGTGGCGAAGTAACCCTCTAAGGAGTCAAAGGGTTCGAGAGAGAGAAAGCTCAAGAGAGATAGCGAGAGAAATATTCAAGGGGAACAAAGTTCTGAAGGTTTCACAAGTCATCGACCAAGATCCATTCAAGCGGGAGTGGGATCATTCCGGATCATCGGATCTGGAAAAGTGCAGGAGCTTAAGTCTCTGTGTGCACACGAGAGAGAGGATTCACTGAAGTACCAAAGAGGCTAGGGACCGTCCATCATCCAGAGGGACAGGTGTCGCAGAATCTACAACTTCGAAAGTTTGTAGACAAGGAGAGAGAAAAATCACCAAGGAGCCGAAGTAGATCCTGGTCATTGGTCGCCAGGGGGTTACGTATCAGCAGATCTAAGACTTCGGGGGAAAGTCACTTCGAGGATTTTAGTTGAGGAGTTGAAACTCTCAAACCCTGAAGAGCCTAATTAAATCGTAGTCGTTCGATTTAGAAGGACACACATCAACAGATCATTGTCTTCGGGTGAAAGTGCTCTAGGAGAAAGCAAAGAATGAGAGTTGAAACTCCCGAAGTCTAAAGAGTCGAAGTGAACCACATCCATCGATATATGAAGGAAACGTGTCATCAGATCATCAACTTCGGGTGGAAGTACCGTGGAGGAAGAAAGAGTTGAGAGTTGAAACTCCTGAAGCTCGAAGGGCGAAATCAATCGTAGCCGTCGGTTTGGAAGGAGGGCACGCATCGCTAGATCGTGGAGATATGGGAATGTGTGCGAAAGGAGGAAAAGGGTCGCTGACTGATAGTTGACCAAGGTAGAAAGAGGACAGAACTCAACTGTCAATCAAGAAGCAATGCCCGAGATCCCAAGATCGATGGTCGTGCTTAATTGTGGGGACAAAAAGTGATCGAGTTTTAAAAATCTGAGAGCGAGCCACAATCGAAAGCACGATATTTCCAGAGGGATACGTGGCAACTGATAGTGAATTGCAGGGAGAAAATATGTGTGGTCTCAAACCACTCTAGGCTGCCCCACAATTGCTTGCTTACATGAGGACATAGCCGATGTCACATACGGGAAAAGGCTAATGGAAGAAGGAGCTAGCCCCTGAACCTTGATAGTTTAGCAACACAAAGGGAGAGGTTGTGGGTATCATAGAACCTACACCAAAAGAATGAAAGGGCCCATGTTTAATCACAAGTGATACCATTAAGGTTTCAAAGATTTGATTCGGCTCTGAGAATCGAAGATCCTTGACCAGGAGGTCGTGCAACCCCGAGGAAGAATAGGGGGGGTTTGCATCAAGTGGTATCAGAGCCTGAAATTGTTTTTAGAAACCGAAAGAGAGCTCAAAGTTATACTCCATGTGTGAGAAATAGTCAGCACAATTCCACCAAGGAGACATGTGGAACCACCTTTAGCCAATCGCGTTGTAGAAAGAGAAATGGGACAACTTCATGCAAGATTAGAGGCGATGGAGGTAACGTAGAGGAGGGCACCTGATGCTGCGGACATCAATGATGCAGAAAATGAAGAAATAGAAGTCGAAGAAGCTGCAGGGGAAAATGTTGCTGAGGAATGCTTGCTGAGAGCAGTTGTTAAATTGGGAACTAGAGAAAAGATAGAGATCCCAATGTATGAAGGCAACTTGGATGCTGAAGAATTGTTGGATTGGATAAGATCCGTGGACAAATATTTCGTCTACGAAGATGTTGATGAGGAGAAAAAGGTGAGACATGTTGTCACTAGACTGAAAGGACATGCAACACTGTGGTGGGATGAACTGTAGGCTGAGAGGAGAAGCAAAAGAAAACAAAAGATAAAGAATTGGGACAGAATGGTAGCCAAGCTAAAGGCTAATTTCATGCCCAAATATTATCAAATAAATCTATTCAGGAAGTTGCAGAACCTGAAATAGAAGGGTATGACAGTGAAAGAGTATAAAAAGGAGTTATGAAATATAAATGGCCCAAGGTATGAAATCCAGGATGAGATCAGCATGATGTCAGTGGGGACAATAGAGGATGATTATCATATATCTCTGAAGGCAGCGGATAAGTTGGCCAGGAAACAGAGTCAATGAAACAGAGGCAGAATCCCAAGCAAAGTCAAGGGAGTTTCCCATGATAAGGCACAAAAACCCAAAGACGTGACTGAGAAACCACACAATCAATCAGAAAGAGGAGGAAGTTCTCGAGGAAGACAAGGTGGTGGAATAAGTTCTTCTAGAGGAAGAGGAAGAAGCAGAGGAGGGGAAGTAAGGTGTTATGCCTGTGGAAATACATGACACATGTCTTGGGAATGCCCCGAGAAAAACAAAGAAGGAGGAGGTGAAGCTCACATTTTGAAAGGACAGAAATGGGATGTTGATGTTAGAAAAATAGGACCGTGGAGCAATAAAATAAAACAAATGCAGAAACAAAACACAGAAGACACACAATACAAGAGAGAGACACAGATTTACGTGGTTCACCCAGTGTGGGCTATGTCCACCAGAGAAATTGCCAGGTCCTTCCTTGATTATTATCCAACAAATGAAGAGATACAACCTACAGCAAAACCCGCTGTAACTTCCTCTTCTTTCTCTCACAGTCTCCTCTCTCAGAATACAATATTCACCATCAATCCATAGTCGTAATACATTTCCCTCATAAAAGAGGGTTTCCTTCTAGGGAAAAAAACCCTAACATAATCTCTACCGTTAGATCTGCGACCTTATAATGAACGGTTCAGATTTACAATGAAATTACAATATACTTTTATAAGGCAATTTTTTCTTCGGGGGCTTCGCCCCCGAACCCCCATCGGGGGACGCTGCCCCCGAACCCCCACTGGGGGGCCAGGGGGATGGACCCCCCGAACCCCGCAGAGGGGGTACCCCCCCTCTGCACTCCCCCGCGTGGAAGACTGTACATACTTCTGGGGTGTAAATACTTCATGGGGTATAAACACGGCTGAAAGCAGGGACCTCTGAATTAGGAAGATAATCAGGCTCCACAACCAACAATCTCCCACTTGGAGACTGATCTCAACAACTCCACCGCTGCTGTATATGCTGGACTCTGAACCTTCTTGGACCTGGCAAATTTCTCATCTTCTTCTTCATTCTTGAAGACCAACTGAAACTGAGCAAGAACTCAGTTTCTCCCTGGTTACTCCCTTTGTTAACATGTCTGTAGGATTCTGTCTAGTGTGTATCTTTTCCAGCTTCAATTTTCTATCTTCCAAGGCGGATCGTATGAAGTGGTACCTCAACTGTATATGCTTAGTCTTCGAATGGAAGGCTGAGTTCTTTGCAAGGTGAATGGCACTTTGACTGTCACAGTACAACTTGCTTTTCTCCTGCTGCTTTCCCAATTCCTCCATAAACCTTTGTAACCAAATCATCTCTTTACTAGCCTTTGTAGTAGCAACATACTCTGCCTCTGTTGTTGAAAGTGCAACAACCTTTTGCAGTTTTGAAATCCAACTTACTGTTGTTCCACCTATAGTAAAAACATACCCTGTGGTGCTC
>ML778379.1:479561-489640 GCA_009831015.1 Picea engelmannii | reverse complement strand
CAGTCATCCGCAAGAAGCTAAATCTTTCATACGAATCTGCTGCAAGGAGTGCACAGATCCAAAATTCGACTAAGTGTCGAAGTAACCCTCTAAGGAGTCAAAGGGTTTGAGAGAGAGAAATCTCAAGAGAGATAGCAAGAGAAATATTCAAGGGGAATGAAGTTATGAAGGTTTCACGAGTCATCGAGCAAGATCCATTCAAGAGGGAGTGAGATCATTCCAGATCATCGGATCTGGAAAAGTGCACAAGATTTAAGTCTCTGTGTGCACACAGGAGAAAGGATTCACCGAAGTCCCGAAGAGGCTAGGGACCTTCCATCATCCAGAGGGACAAGTGGCGCAAGATATACAACTTCAGAAGTTTGTAGACAAGGAGATATCAAAATCGCCAAGGAGACGAAGTAGATCCTACCCATTGGTCGCCAGGGGGTTACATATCAACAGATCTGAGACTTCGGGTGAAAGTCACTTTGAGGATTTCAGTTGAGGAGTTGAAACTCCTGAACCCTGAAGAGATGAAGTAAATCGTAGCCGTCCGATTCAGAAGGACACACGTTAACAAATTGTTTTCTTCGGGTGAAAGTGCTCTAGGATAAAGCGAAGACTAAGAGTTGAAACTCCTGAAGTCTGAAGAGTCAAAGTGAACCATAGCCATCGATCTGTGAGGGACACACATCGACAGATTGCCAAATTTGGGTGGAATTATTGCAGAGGAAGCAAGAGTTGAGAGTTGAAACTCCCAAAGCCCAAAGGGAGAAATCAATCATAGCCATTGGTTTGGAAGGAGGGCACATGTTGTTAGATCATGGAGATCCAAGAGTGTGTGCAAAAGTAGGAAAAGGGTCGCTGACTGATAGTTGACCAAGACAGAAAGAGAACAGACCTCATCCATCGATCAAGAAGCAATGCTCGAGATCCCAAGATCGACGATTGTGCTTAATTGTGGGGACAGAAAGTGTTCGGGTTTTAAAAATATGAGAGCGGGCCGCAATCTAAACCACGATATTGCCAGAGGGATACGTGGCAGCTAGTAGTGAATTGTGGGGAGAAAAGCGGTGTGGTCTCAAACCACCCTAGGCTGCCCCACAATCACATGCTTACGTGAGGACATAGCTGATGTCACATAAGGGAAAGGTCTAACCGAAGAAGGAGCTAGCGCCTAAATCTTGATTGTTCAACATCACAAAGGGAGAGGTTGTGGGTATCATATAACCTGCACCAAAATACTGAAAGGGCCTGTGTTTAATCATAAGTGAGACCATTAAGGTTTCAGAGAGCCGATTCAGCTCTGAGAATCGAAGATCCTTGACCGGGAGGTCGCGCAACCCCAAGGGAGAATAGGGGGGTCTGCATCAAGAATCCTTGGTAATTTGTGAACATGGAAAAATGTAGTTTAGATAGGCAAAAAAAATGACTTCAAGCTCTATCAACGACTGATTTATGGGATATGTTGCAAGGTTAAAAGGACCACAAGTATGATAAACTCTTTAATCTAAAAATTAATATTACAGATGTTTCATAATTCTATAAGCACCATTGGTATAGGGATTTTCTAGATATATACGCACAATATGGCCAAATCAACGATGTGAGCAGTGTATATTGTGGTTTCTGGCTGGTTTTATATTTATTCTTTTGTTTTGGGTTTACGACAAGCTACTGCTACTCATTGGCTCCCTTCCTTACAAAATTAATATGAGTAATGCCCATAAAGGCCTTTTCATGTCTAGTTCAGGACTTGCATACTCTGATGGTTATGGTTTTTTCAAGTTTATTTCCCTGGATGGAAGGGCCTTCCTTACTTTCCCAGCAGAGAGCTAGACCTTAGAGGATATCACACACATTTGACTTAAGCAGGTAGATATTGTTACAGTCTGCAATTGCTCTGAACTAAAATATTTAAAATTTCCTTAGTTTTATTATAATGGTTAATCTTCACTCTTGTTTATTCTACTGCTCTTAAAAGATACAATGCAACTTATTCACTAGCTATTGTATATGAAGATGAAATTTCTTGAGGAAACCATATTAAGTAAACAATAAACAACATGAAACATGAGAAAGTTTTATAATAATACAATTAGAATTCACTAAACATAGATGCTAGCTTTGTTATTATTGCTATCTATTCTCCTAGATCATTTTTCCACTATATTAAAGAAATTTATAAACAGGTGAGAATAGGTACAAACATATGAGATTACTTCGACATATTCAATGAAGTTTGATCTACATATTCAACGAAGTTTGATCTAGAAGAATAAGATAAGAACATAGATGTAGACAATGATTCTTGCAGGAATTGCAGATAAGAACGTAATGAATAACTAAGGTGGTGAATAACTACTGCTCAGATAGGTATAAGAACACAAGGAATAACTAAGGCGGTGAATAACTATAGATGTGAATAGATTCGGTCAGTTATCATTGTGATGTTAAATGTAGTAATTACTCTGTATCGGGGGTGCACATAGTGCAAAAGAGGTGGTTGTAGTGATGTTCTTTACATTTCTATGTATCAAACAAATATAATAAAGTACAATCTAAGAGATTTATTAATAGGGTTAAATATATTTCTATGTAGCAAACAAATATAATAAAGTACATTCTATCAGATTTATTAACCAGGTTTAATATGAATGTGGATTTATTAACATGGTTTAATATGAATGTGGAACATGTGTAGTGTACAAGAACTTTACCACTAGATTATAATCAATAGAAATCAAAATAAATAGAAATCAAAGGGTGAAATCATGAAGATGGGTATCTATTTTGCTTGTTTTATGAGAAAAAAAAATGTATTTTCACAAGTTCTTCAACTTCCGACATACAAAAATATTTTTTTTTTATTTAGAATTTCACTTTATAGTAAAAACAAAACTTGTGAAGAATTTTGTTAGCTTTCTAATGACTATTTTTCAATTTTTTATTATTAAGATTTGATATGTCAATTTGAGAATTGTTTAACAACATGATCCTTAAAAATACCATTTTGAAAATAACAGTTTAAGGATTATGAATATAATTTTTTCTAAATTTTTCACTGTGTATTTTTAGAGATACAAATATTTCATTTCACTGAATCATAATGTTTGCTGAAAATATTATGCAGTGATTTTTTTTTTTTTAAATTAAATAAAAATAGATAAAAATAATGAAAATGAAAACAAATTATAGGAATTGAAAGTAGATTCAATTTTGCAAATGCTGGTGTCATTTTTGAAACCAAATTCTGAGTATTTGCAGGAGTTGACAACCTCCAATTTCAGGTAAGCTTGGGGTAATTCTCTGGTTTTTGGATACAGTCCCAATTTCTCATTTTCAGATGAAATAATCTTTCAGCTGAAACAATATTCTTTCGGCCAAAAGACTAAATTCTAACAAAAACCGTCAAAACTAAATGGTTTCCAAAGTTTTCAGCCGGAAAACCCTTGTTTCAGCTGAAAGATGGTTGAGCAAATTCCTTCGATCGGAAAAAATGAAAAGACACGTCGTATAATTTCATTTTGCACCAAATCATATAAATATGCTTTTGGCCGAACACATTTAACACAATTCATCTCTTTTTTGATGGTTTTCTAGAGCACCTAAACAAAGTTTCGAATCATCTTTTTGGTTTTTGTTGAATAAGGTAATTGATGTTTGTTCAAGTTTTTATTGGAACACCAATTTAATGTTGAAAGGTAAATGTTGAGCATTTTTTCAAGGTGAAGTCTTTGTTGAACATATCTTTTACAAATAATTATAAAAGTCATGGGAAACAAAAGTTTGCGCAAGAGAAAATTTGATCGCACTCGAGATGATACTCTCCATAACGAACAAATGAAAGAGCATTATTGGAGAAAGAAATGAGAACGTGCAAATATTGAAGAAAGAAACGATGATAATGTAAATAGAGTTTTTCAACAAGAAGAAGTCCAACCAGGTATGTATGCACATATTGTTTATATTAAAAGTATAGAATTCAAATTTAAAATATTGCTTTTAATATAATTGATTGTAATTACAATTTGATGTTTTTCAAAAAAACATAAATAGATTTGTCTCATAATGTCGAAGAAGACGTTTTAACCAAAATTGAAGCAGAAGACGTTGAAACCAGAATTGAAGTAGAAGACAAATCACCGATAGGTATGCACATAAATTTAGATAATACAAGATGAACACTTGTATATATAGTTTAGTGAATTTATGTTTGGGTTTTGTTTTTTAATATAAACTTTAAATTGAAATATGCAGGAGAATCTATCAACATTTATGAAAAAATATTAAAAAATGTTGATACTGACAAATTTGGGAAGAAAAAAGCTAAGCATTATATAAGATATCGAACTAAGAATATGTATAATACTTTTTTCAAAGATGAATTAGTAACAGTACAAACTCAAATTTTACTCTGTCTAATAAAGTCAAGAAAGTTAAAAAAAGCTACATCATTATTGGGTATTCAAAAGTCGACAAAAGATACAAAGGTGAAACATAATGTCTTTGACAATATAACTAGTGTATTAAAATCTTTTGGAAAATCTAGAAAAAAAGATGCCAGTGTTGCATGTAGAGCGATACAAACAACAGTTGTTTCATTTAGCAATGTAAAATATTGTTTGACATGACACATGGCATAAATGATGGGAACATCAAGAAAAACATTGCACAAACATAGAAAATTTTGATTGAAAATAGATGGAAATGATGAACTGGCTTGTTGGAGAGTGATTTCTAAACAACCCTACAAAGATAGACTTGCAGAAAATGTTAAAGAATTGGCCCGTAATTGTTGGTTGACATAATCTCATGTTTCACCACATACAAGGGATGTGTTGCGATGAAGAATAGAACGAAAACAATGTGAAGAACATCCAAAACATATATTGCCAATGACACAAATAAAATTGTTCAATAAGTTCAAAGAAGAGCACAAAGAAGTTAAAATTTCCATCAATATATTTGTGCAACAAAAACCATGGTTTGTTAGACCCATCACTGTTCGTGACACTTGTTGTTGTCATTATCATGTGGAATTTGAGTTGTATAACGACACTTTTTTTGATTTTGGTAAAACTTTATCGCCGAGTTCACCTCCTCCTTCCACATTCCGTGCTTTTATATCTGGAATTCTATGTGAAAGAGAAGGTGATGATTTATTTTACAAAAAAAAATGTGTTGGTGGAAAGAAATGTGATCGTTGTGGAAATCTAAGTTTGTTTCACTCAAAGTATCATATTGATATGAATGATCAATCATTTTCTAATATAACAGTCAATTGGAAGAGATATGAATATATCAACAACATGACTCCACATTCTTCAAATGTTATTTCCGAAAGGATTGATTTGAGAGTAGATAAAATCTATGTGATAGATTTTTTGAAGAAGTTTGAGGAATAAATTTATAAATACACTAAGCATTCACATAGAAATCGATGGCAAGACCTACAATTCAAACAATCTCGTGAAGTATTTCCACCAGGGACAATTTTGTCTGTAGTTGATTTTGTAGAGAATTACATATTCGCTGGACAAAAAGAAATACAGAGTGAATATTATCATTCTGATCAAGTCATGATATTTGTCCACGTTCTATATAGACATGCTTAACGGAGTATTGATAACATAGAAAGCACCAACGACAACTGACATGTTATTAAAGAATATCACTTTTATATAAGTAATGATCGAGCACACGACACACATTATGTACAACATTGTTTTGATAAATTTTATGATTCATTGAAAGAATGCGAAATCAGATTCAATCGACATTGGATATGGTCAGATGGGTGTGTGGGTCAGTTCAAATCTTCATGATCATTCTACTGGTTATGTCGTCTTCATAAAAAATCAAACATTACACATTGTTGGATTTTTTTTGAGATTGGTCATGGAAAAGGAGAGAGCGATGGTGTAGGGGCATGTGTAAAACGAGCACTTTGAAGGTATCAGATGAACCCTCATGCTGATTGATTTGAATCCACTAAACAAGTTGTTGAATAGTGAAAAATGGCGCTAAGACATGAATATAATCTGTCAAGGGATGTGTGCAAGTGTGTCTATATATACATGTTACACATGTATACACGATATTTTTTATTTGAACGTGTTCAAATTTATATTCAATCTTCAATCATTTTCTTGAGAGATTTCAAGTTAACAAGTTCTTGTCTTGTGCAGTTTTTTTTGGTATGTTGGAATCCAAGATGTAAATAGATCAATCCCATATGACGCCAGTACAATACATGGGACACGAAAATACATTCAGTTAAAACAAAACATTATCAAAATGTGTTTTCATTTTATAGAAGAAATGAGTCTTGCTTTTGTTCAGTTTGCATAGAGGACACATAATCCATAGATATTTGTGAAAACTAAAATGCAGAATATGTTAAATCTTGGAGACATACCAAACTTAACGTAAAAGGGAAAATTCCACTTGCAAGTTCAGAGGAGATGGAATCAAATGAAACTATAGTGTCAGTTAATGGTGATATAGTTTCTGATCTTGTTAGAGAAGGTAATTTTTATGTTTAAATTTTTTCAAATAACTTGTAGATGTACTTGTGTGATAATCTAACATGAATTATTTGTTTTCCAATATATCCAATTATTTGCAGGAGATGTCTTTGCCATGGTTGCACATGTAGAAAAAACTGAAAAAGTGAAATATTATTTGATGCAATGAACATAACAAAAGATGAGGTTATTAGAAGATTTTGATGATAACAATTATATATATGAAAGATGATCCATTGTATTGAAAAAATATTTTTTTCAAGAAACCTATCAAACTGATACTCATGTTCACTTTCAAGACTACTAGTCAGATGCCACAAGTTGTTAATGTAGTCATTTGGTATGTCCAGCGTGCATATAGTTAATATAAGTTCAATAAAAAAAAAAGTTAGAAAATGGAAAATGTCCAAAGTCGATCATGAACGAATAATTGAAGATGGAATACCATTATGATTTTTTTAAATGTAAGTGACACATGTACATTCCAAATTTTTTTATTTTGCATTGAAAGTACATGTATTTATGAAGATCTAGGATTCTATAATCATTTCTAGTTTAGTTTACTTTCATGGTCCATTCAATTAAGAAAAGTTGTATTTCCCATGAATTATAAAGTGTATCAAGTCTTATTTACAATTTTAGAGAAGAACTTATATATTGTATCTAGGGAAACTAAATTGACCTATACTTTGGATGATTATACTTAAATCCTACAAATTATCCAAATCATATGCACAAATCCTTTAATGCATGTAACCAATTTACTACATATAGGATAAATGCGTTCATTATTTGCAATTTGATTGTTCAATGTTTTTTCATATGAAAATGATAACTTCATATCAAAGCTAGGACCCATTTCCATGTCATTATAAGGGACTATTGATGGCTTAGAAAAACTTTAAATTCTGATAAATTTTAATGAAGATCGCTTACTTATATTAAATTTGATGACTTGTTTTGACTATTTTCAACCATATTTCCAAATCACACAAAATTTAAATTATAAGTGAGAAACTATAATTTTTATTTCACATTTTCTTGAATATTTCATTGTGAAATTTCATAAGGAACTATTAAATTTGACGAACTCTAAAATTTAATTTTTATTTCACATTTTCTTGAATATTTCATTGTGAAATTTCATAAGAAACTATAAAATTTGATGATTTTTTTTGAAATCAAGAAAATAATATATTGAAATTATTTCATCGAATATTTTATATAAATAAACATAGTGCAAGTAAAATCAAGACAAGACAATATTACATGAGTGATCTCAATATCTCTTCTATCTCTTCTTGTGCTTTTCTTAGCTATTGTTATCATCTTTGTAGTTTTCTCATAGTTGTTCGTATGAGAAAGAAGGTGAATTCAAAGACCATTAAAACCTTTCATTGAGATGTTGATGTAAATTGAGATTTTGATGTAAATGTGAGACCATGTCTCTCTGGAAATATCGAAATGATAAAGACCATGTAAATGTCCTAGGTTCAAATTCAAGTGTGTGTATAGCCCCTTGTGTGTGTCTCTCTTACTTTTGTAATATTTATAGTGGCTTTATTCATTCTTCCATTTGCTCAAGTGATTCTGTCTTTCTATGTCCCCTAACCCATTGTTACACTAATTTTCTTAGTTCTTTCTTTTTTTTTCACGTGAAAAGAACAGTTTCACTGTTATTATATTAGAATCAAATGAATTTTTTGTTACATATGGATCTAGAAAGTGATGATAAAAAAATATATTTAGTCTTTCCTTCCTTCCACATTTTTACATTGTAGTAAAGTTATAAAAAGTCATCTAGTGTCATATACAAAATTATTCAAAAAAGGGACGTCTGTAAAGATCCAGGCTAGAAAATGTAAAAAATTTATGTACGTACAACAATTTCTTCATAAAAGAGCCATCCATAATTTCCTTTGAGTTCCTTTTTGGAGAGGTTGTCTGCTACTTTGTTGAACTGTCTATGTACGTGCATAAGTTTGATAGATTCAAATCTATTATTTAAGTTTATGATCTTGTCTGTTACTTTGTTGAATTGTCTATGTACATGCATAAATTTGATAGATTCAAATATATTATTTAAGCTTCTGATCTTGTCTTTCCAGTTGTTGAGATATATTAGGTTCAGGTTGGATTTGGAATTTATCCAGTCGATAGTGACATTGGAATCTCCCACAACCATCAATTTTTTTTATGGACAAGTAGGAAAGGAGTAATAATAATTCCCATAGGCCCAAGAGTTTAGCTTTATGTTGAATTTTATCAGTCCACAATGAAATATGTTGAATTTTATCAATCCCCATAGGCCTAAGAACAGTCCACAATAAAATATGTTGAATTTTATCATGTGTTTTTGAACAGTCCACAGTGAACATAAAATGAAGCATTTAAATTAATACATAGTAGGATAGGCTCAAGGGTTCATATTTATGTTGAATTTTATCAGTCCAAAATGAAATATGTTGAATTTTATCAATCCCCATAGGCCCAAGAACAATCCACAATGAAATATGTTGAATTTTTTCATGTGTTTTTGAACAATCCACAATGAACATAAAATGAAGCATTTAAATTAATACATAGTAGAATAGGCCCAAGAGTTTAGCTTTATGTTGAATTTTATCAGACCACAATGAAATATGTTGAATTTTATCAGTCCCCATAGGCCTAAGAACAATTCACAATGAAATATGTTGAATTTTATCATGTGTTTTTTAACAGTCCACAGTGAACACAAAATGAAGCATTTAAATTAATACATAGTAGGATAGGCCCAAGAGTTCATCTTTATGTTGAATTTTATCAATCCACAATGAAACATGTTGAATTTAATCAGTTCCCATAGGCCCAAGAACAATTCACAATGAAATATGTTGAATTTTATCATGTGTTTTTGAATAGTCCATAGTTAACATAAAAATAAGTATTTAAATTAATACATAGTAGAAAAGTATTTAAGAGTTTGATGCTTAATTTAATGCATTGTAAAAATGAGAATATACAAAACATTAGTTCAAAACTAACAACTTTGCCACTTTTTTTCCATCAAATTAGTGCAGACGCCTTTGAGCATTGGTCACACCACCACAATCTATCAAACCAAGTCTTGAACCAAACCAAAACAAAGCCATGCTTACATTAATAATGGTGTTTAACAGATTAACAACAAAGCAATTTTATTTCAACATTGACATAGTAAAGATAGAGACTCTCATCATTTTAATTTCATATAAATCTCTATTGGTGAAATGGAAATGCCAGAAGCCTACCATATATGGAACATAAATAGTGGTGCAATGAAGAAATGGAGAAAAAACAAAATTAATGTCCTATAAAGACATAAGTTAGAATATGAAAACCATATTTATGTTATAGCTAGCTTAAAGAATAAAATCAATACTACTAAAATAAGAACAAAGTCTTATAAGATTCATAGTGAAACTCTCATTGAACAAATCCTATAAAACAATATTAAACAATATCATAAAACATAAATTAACCTTTTGAGAAATCAAATATGAGACAATAAATTGATATTTTGAATTTCAAAAATATCAAATATAT
>ML778379.1:454833-471515 GCA_009831015.1 Picea engelmannii | reverse complement strand
ATGTGACAATTGATTCTATTAGATCAAAAGATTATAAGGGTGGGGTTTGATAAAAATTCTCAAACTAGAGATTTTTACAACTCTCGATTGAGATTTTGTTGTAAATTGATTTTTTTTTTTTAACTTTTAGTTAAAATAATTCTAGAGAGAGATTTTAGTCAACCAGAACTTAAAAAATTGCAAGACTCTTAAGAACCTAAAAATACAATAAGGGTGGACAAGCTAGAAATTTTTAAGATAATCTATTAGAAGTACTACTAATAGATTCATCTACTACATTTTGTAATATGATATAATAATTGCTATTTATTAATAATTTGCATCTAAAATTTATTACTTAAGAAATTCAATGTTCTCAAAATCATTTGAAATGAAAATTCAATATTATCAAAATGAACATGCATTTTTTGCTTTATGTTTTTCAGATGGGTATTTTAAGGTTTTTTTTTGGAATAATCACATCAAAAATAAAATTGGTGTTCATGAAAATGTGTAGATGCAATGTCACTTTTATATTACTCTATTTTGATAAACAATAAAAAATATTTCATAAATAAAAAAACAAAAACAAAATATAGTCAATGTACTACTACAATCCATGTAGATTGTGAGCATATTTTTTACTTTTAAAATGAATATCCATCACTAAAAAATTTACTCAATATCTTTACCTATAGGTCATTACTCAATATCACTAAACGTTTGAAATAAAAAGTTTGACAATTTGAATTTTTTATGAATTTTTTATGAAATACAAAACGTTTGAAATGACTGTGACTTGGCCACAGGGGGCCAACCATGTGGCCAAGCCGTGGGCATGCCCACGGCTTGGCCCCCCGCAGCCAAGTCACAACCAATTTTAATAATATATTATCTATGCACAAAAAAACATGGATTTTGAATCTAAATTTTTAACACCGGAGTGAAAGATGGAAGATTCAGCTCCTGGCTGAGTGCTCAGGCACAAACTAATATCTTTACTTATAATTTGTTTTTAGTGACAGTAAATGTTGTATAATTCCTGTACTTAGATGTATAATTTGTTTTTAGTGGTAGTAAATGCTTTATAATTCAATGTTGTTAGATCTAACTGTACTAAGATATATATATATATATATATATATATATATATATATATATATATATATATTATTAAATATAAAAACATGAACAAATGAACAGATTTATATTTAAAGAAATAGAAGAACATATTTATATTTAAAGGAACATAAGAATAAGATTTATATAAGAACATGAACAAGACTTATATAAGAACATGAACAAGACTTATATATAAGAGCAGAAGAACATGAACAAATGAACATATTTATATTTAAAGAAACATATGAATAGATTTATATTTAAAGGAATAGAAAAATAGATTTATATTTAAAAAAAACTGAAATAGAAGAACATATTTATTTGTAATATATTTACAAATCTACATTACAAATCTACGAATTAAATTACAAATCAAAATTAAATTACAAATCAAAATTAAATTACAAATTAAAAATTGAATTACAAATTAAAAATTGAATTACAAATTAGAAATATCCACCCCAACCCCTACTCTTCACCCCAACCCCTACTCTTTACAGCTATTTGAAACTTATAAATTATACTCTTCACCCAACCCCTACTCCTCATAGTTATCTGAAACTTTTTAAAAAGTTGCAAAGCAGCTTGAAAAAAAAGGTTTTATATACTTATATAGTTGCATTTTGATCATCATATTCCATTATTGACTTTCGAAGCTGCGTTGTTTAATAAATTGCATTGTTTACTTCAGTAGGTCGACCTATATCCTAAATTATTGAGAATCTTACTGTTTACATATAAAAATGGAACCTCATAATAAAGGTCTAACTTTTTCATTGATTTCTTGATGTTTGGGTGAAAAGAATTAACTTACTGTTGAGATAATATTTATGTAATCATTATTTTAAAACAATGACTGCCTATCTCATTCTAAATACAAGAAATATTCCGTCTATAGTTTGATTCCAGAAAATCTTAAAGAAAATATTATCTATTAAATATTATTTTTTAATTTTAATTTTAAATTTTGTCGTGACATGGCCGCGGGTGTCCAACTCTGTGGCCAAACCATGGGCACACCCTCAGCTTGGCCATAGGGATGTTCCCCACGACCAAGTTATAGTCTACGGGTTGTGACTTGGTTGCGAGGGGCCAACCCTGTGGCCAAGCCGTTGGCATGCCCACGGCTTGGCCACAGAGCTGGACACCCATGACCATTTCAAAACAAAATTTAAATTAAAAATTAAAAAAAAATAATTTAAATTTAAGTTTTAAATTACATGTAAATTTAAAACTTGAGTTGCAAATTTAAAACTTAAGTTGTAAATTTAAGTTTTAAATTACAACAAAATTGAAATTAAAAAAAAATACATACCTGTAGATCTGTAACATACCTCTTGTTTCGTAAGACAACAAACCTCTCATAACAAGTGCAATTTTTTTTTTTTGTTTCTTTTTGTGTGTGCGTGTGTACAAGGGTAATAAAGACATTATACTCTGCATCACAACACGACGATGAACATGACGCATGCAACCGCGACAACAACATAATGACCTAAGACGCACATCAAACATCTGGAAGCAAAGAACGACAATCAACCGACAAAAATAAGACTGACTACCCGCCTGTCCTGCCCTGCAATGGTTAGGACCTCTAGGACACATAAGCAACACTCAAGCCCAGGTTCCCATCGATTTTGACCATTTAAGGTCTCAGGGCTGGCGACTATTCTGAGGAATAAGGAGGTGTCTACATCCCCTCCCAAAACAACGAGTCCAAGCCGACTAAGCTAATGACAACATCAAGATCGTCCAAAACACCTTCTCCCACTTAAAAATCAAAATTTCATAAATCCTTCAAGAATATTTAAAGTCGACCTTAATATAGTCTTTTACATAAATTAGACATTGAAAAGTTTTATTTACTCCCATAATGGAACACTATGTTATCTTAAATAAAGTAGCATATTATACACACTTACACTCTAACTGTTACAGTAAGAGAATCTAATGAAGGGATTATCTAATGAAGGTATTACTTTGACTGCATACTTCCAATAAAAATCCAAATCTTAAAGGTTTTCAAAATAATTAAAAAGGTATTTTATTTAACATAAAAATTGACATATCTGATATTAGAATCTAATGATAACCTTAACTTGAAATCTCGCCTCCAATAAAATCTTATATCCTTTTAATAATATGTAAAGATAACCTAAGTATTTTACTTAGGACGAACATTGGTATCACAATCAATGGTAAAACTAAGTCTATTAGAGGATAGCCTTAAAACAAATTCATTTGCGCAATTCTAAATTACAAGTGTCAACATAGTACCATCTAAATCAACATATAAAGTACATTACTAAGCAAGTCTAAATCTTCGACTGGAATAATAATTAAAAATATAATTAATCATTAATTGAAATCTAACTACCTTGTCTAAATTATAAACTAGCCATTCATTATAAACTTGCAATATCTTTAAATTGGAAATGAATGAAGCATGTACCCAACACCACATAAGGATGACAAAGGCAGGATATAAAATAAATAAATTTGTACTTGCAGTATTTTTAATTAGAAATCATTACATCAGCTGTCCATCATTAATTAAAAATAAAACTGTCTTCCACAGAAACTTGAAAACAATTTTTCAATTTCACAAATAAGAAAAATGTGAGATATTCTAGTGTGGTAAAGACATTCCACAAATTTTGAAAACACTTTTTCAATTTAGAAGGATATCCATGAAAGGTATATTGAAATGTTCAATTCCTCAATCAAAATTTATTCACGACAAATGTGGCTTGCTTAGAAGAAAATAAGTGGCAGTTATTGTCTAAAAATATAAGTGGCAGTTATCAAGGGAGGGCGGTTCAATGCAAAATCAAATGCGGTTACGCGGTTGAAGGGAAAACATAATTACTCTATTCAACATAATTAATTGTTATTATCAACGCTGTCCAACCAGTCAATATCATTGGTAATAAAAACCGTATTGAATAATCGTTGGCAATAAAAGTTTTGTTGACACTTACTGTAACACCTCATTAATTAGATGTCCATGCAATCGCTATCCACACTGCAGAGTCGCTGTCCCAAAATCGTGATGATATAAATAGCATGGTGATAAAATCAACATTGACAGAAAAGTTGGAGGTAACGATAGCTTCGCTGTCAAATGCGAATGCTATCCCAAAACGTAGAGGGTAGTGTTCCTTCCAACGCGGATGTTTTATCATTTCTTAACATTTTATTAATGCTAAAATTACTATTATAATATTATTGCTTAAATTATTGCACAAGATCTCAATCCTTAAATTTTAAATAAGGACTATTAATTTTATTAACTACGACTCACTCAAGCAAAATGTTCACTGTAAAAATGTGGAAGGTACAATGGATAACTGACAAGTCGGTGACCTGGTATTTACATTTATCCAAGAGGGTTATACTACGCTCCAGGATTTATAAAATTTATTTCTGACCAAAAACTTAATCACCAAGTGTCTAGCTTGATACATCAACAATCGAACTACCGGTTAGAAGTTCTCACGAAGCAACAAATAGACAAAGATTAATTACCAAATTTGATTGATTGATTCCAAGGAACTTGTCCATGTAATAACTTAATACCATGTCTATAGTCCACGACTTAGTATCTAATTGTTCTAATCATGATCTATACTCAGTCGACCAAATTTTAACTTGATTTGCTCACAGGTAGGGCCAATCTAAAACCTATCTGTAGAGATACCTAATACAAGAAGATTTTGCTCGCATGTGAACTACATGCCCTCGAATATCATTTGAAAAGTGTAAAGGTTTTTGATATGGAAACCCATATAACTATACAGCTTGATACCCGTTGACATCGAAGAATAGGAACAACCAAATAAAGTAACGTTCTACATAAAACTTTCAACACTGGATCAACACAGTCAAGACAATATTATAGTAGCATGTCCAGGATTAAACGCTAGTCTGCTGGTCATGTTCACAGGAGATTAACATTCGGAAATCAATTTGTTGAATTTAATGATCAATTTACTGTGATTAACCATTCATCTAATGCCCAAAAGTAAAATTTTATTAACCAAAACACCCTGGCAGTCTAGGACGAAGGGCGAGTAGCTTTGTCAAGCACCGGGCAATCGAAACAACTGACTAGAAATTAAATACAAAGGGTTGGATGTGAAAATTTCCCCCCAAGTCAATGAAGTGCAGCCGAAGGAGGGACAATCACCAGGCGACAACAAGATATAAAAATTTGTCGAGTGGAAAGAAGACTTCATAATCAATCAAACTTGGCAGGGTTAGATAAACACATCAGGGCGCAAGACAAACAATCGGCCGAGGACAACAACATAGGTAGACGTATGAGTTTGTCCTTCCCTTCACCATCCTCTCATAGAAAAGAAAGGCGTTGAGATCCATAGGTCTTTTAACGCTAAGGCGATGACTATAGATCAAGCTCCTAGCTGACTGCTCAGGCGAGGACTAGCGTGCTAGGGACGAAGGAAAACAATCGCAAGGGTCACAGTCAGACACCACCGAGATGTCAAGTCATGCGGGGAACGAAGACCATGGGAGTAAACAATCATCAGGCTAGGCTAAGAATAGTTTCAGTCATCGAATTTTAAAAATAACTCAGTTTAACTACTCAACAATCATGTAGATCCAAATCATAAATCCTACAATAATCTACCATTCAAAAGAAGAAGCATATCGTTTCCTGTTCACCCGCTCTGAATGACGTCCCGCGCTCCATGTAGTTCCCGCTCGCCGATCGTCAAGACCTCACCGGTACCTCCCAGCCAACGCTAGGGGTACTCTTCTTCCCCCTTAGCCCCCCGAGCCGTAAAGGGGCCACACACACTATCCAGAGGTTTCATCTAGCTCCCAGCTCGCCTCGCAAGGCCAAGCTACCACTCCTCTCCGAGCTGGGTATCCCAACTCCCACAAGTAAATCAGTCAAGTCGATATTTCTGCAGCGTAATGTTACACAAACAAAAGATGATCCTTCCTCCTTCTCCTTCCTTCATTTTATAGAGTTTCGAAGTTTCTTTCTTTCCTAAAATCTCATTTAATTAAAGTTTTTAAAATAATTTCCTAAAAATTCTTCTCTGTACAAGTGTCACCCATCCCCTTCATTCCTCCATTATTTAATTTCTTTAATTAATTAATTATCTTATTTCTCTCACCCACCTAGAGTTACTCCTAGAATTACTCCTAGGTGTCCCCAAATTCCCTTACAACTTTTAAAGGCTTTCCCTATTATGAAATTTCTAATTCAGTTTGAAATTAGAAAGCTCTTAAATGTAGATTCCTTACTAAGTTGACTTCCCGCTTTTTCCCTTAAGTTCCCCCTTTTCCCTTTTTATGTTACCTCTTTTCCCTTGTTTCCTTTTTTTTTGATTTTCCCTCTTTCCCTTTTTACTTAGAACTAAAAAAGGCAGGAGTGGAATTTAACCCCTTTCCCCTTTTATCATTAAATTAGTATATTTTAAATTATCAAAAAGATAAAACAATTAATTCCCTCTTTACATTTTATAACCACAGATTTTATTTTTTATGAACAAATTAATTTCTTACTCCCTTCATGTTACAAGATTTTATGAAGATCATAATTATCATTTAAGTTGTTTTTATTTTAATTATTATATATATATATATATATTAAAGGTAGACTAAATTTTACCACTAGCGTAATTTAGACTTAGGCCTTAGATTTCGTACTGGGTGACATTTAATTAGGGAATTTGTTTTAAAATTTACTTAACATGTTATTTGTCTTAGGGCCAACTAGGTTCATCCCTCTATCATCAACAACGCGACATGCCCTTCAGGACGCACTAGGTGCTCCAAGGGTGCCACTCGCCTCTTCTGTTCCCTTGTGCGATGTGCCCTTCAGGACGCACTACGTGCTGCAAGGGTGCCACTCGCCTCTTGACTGATTTGGTAGACATTAATAGCCCCTGGAGTCAACACTCCGCTAGGTGAACTTGTGGGAGACTAAGGGCCTCTAAGGAATAAGGCCCCCGTCTTATTGCGCACCCTTAGAATCATCGTGAGCGACTGTCACAGTCTGCCCTCACGGCATCGTGGGTCCTCTCGAACTAGGTAATCGTTAACCTACAGTTCAAGCCACGGCGGGAGTGCCAGTAGGTTGTGGCATGGCTGCTGTCCACAACTCTCCCTCAACCTCTTTGGTAGTCATGTGTGACCCCTTTACTCCATATGTGAGTCTGGTCGGCAAGCTATCGTTAGCCTGCATCATCAACAAATCATGTCAGAACATATCCATATCATATCATCTAGTCAGATGCACTAAAATCATAGTAAAACAATCAAACCCCAAATGGCACACTCCTTGACTCGATCCAGAGTCCAAGGGGTTCCATCGATGCCTCTGCATCCTCGAGGTCCAAATCCTGCACACTCAGTAAAAACCAAGTCAATAGAACCTTTCTATGTCGAGACGGAAAAACAACAAGTCATCATAATGCCTCAATATCAAATCAAAAGTTTTAATAACATAATAATTCGGATCACTTGCGAGCAAGTGTCCTCAAAAATAAGTTCGCTCAGTGCGCTAGAGCGGGATGTTACACGATCCAACGCCCGTATGCCCGCCAATAGATCGCGCCAACAAATCCGCCAACAGAACGCAACAAATGACCGCAACAGACAGCTCCGCCAACGACAAATGACAAACGACAAACGACTTGTAGATCGAATGCAAAATTTAAATTAAAAATTAAGAAATTTAATTTAAATTGAAGTTTGAAATTACATATAAATTTAATTGAAATTAAAAAAAAATACATGCCTGTAGATCCGATGCCCGTCCACCCACCAACATCTCCGCCTACAGACTGCAACAAATGACCGCAATAGACAGCTTCGCCAATAGACCGCTCAAACGAACGCAACGACAGCTTCACAAACAGATCACTCAAACGACCATTCAAACGAACACAACGACTCAACATAACTCAATATCACTATCACTCGCCAATAACTCAAAATAACAGACAGTTCCAATGTGAGGTTAATATATAAACATTTGTTCGACCGAAAGACGTTTTCGACCGAAAGATATTTCAGACGAAAGAATGTTTCAGACGAAATATATTTTCGGGCGAAATATGTTTTCGATCGGAATATATTTTGGCTGAAAAAATATTACCGGATGAAAATCCGACTAAAATTATACACAAAAATCGAGGGCGTCGTCACTGTACCATTCGATTTGATGTTCAATGGTTTGGCCGAAAAAAATATCTTTCGGCCGAAAAAACATCTTTCGGAATTTTGGAGATCCGATTGTCACGAAAGTGTTACCCAGCTCCATGAATTTACCCCAAAATAAATAAAAGTAGAGAAATATAATAAAGTATATTCTGATAGATTTATAGATTTATTAACAGGATTTAATATGAATGTGGAACATGTTCAGTGTCCAAGAACTTTACCATGGTATTATAATCAATAGAAATCAATATAAATAAAATTAATTGAAAAAAACATAAACTATTATATACCAGATGTAATAGAAAAATGTTAACAAGTTATTTAGAAATATTAACATTTTACATTAAATTAAAAAAATTATATAAATCTTTTTATTAAAAAAGATATTTTAGCCTTTCAATTATTTAATATTGAAGAAGCAGTTCAATTTCATGTATGTATTTATTATCAAATAATTTTTTTTTAATGATGATATGTTTAAAAAAATTAGACTAAAACAAAATAATAAAGTTTAATGGTAAAAAATGCTAATTCTTATCACTTATTCAAAATAATGTATGTATTTATTATCAAATAATTTTTTTTAATGATGGTATGTTTTAAAAAATTAGACTAAAACAAAATAATAAAGTTTAATGGTAAAAAATGCTAATTCTTATCACTTATTCAAATAAGTTATTATCCATTGTTATATTAAAACTTAAGACGTTATTCGAGGAAAATATATTAACATTTTTATTTGTTTAAATCAAAATAATTTTTTTATGTTAATGTAGGTATTGTTAATTAATTAGGTCCCAATCACAATAAACATTATATTAATGTAGATATAGTTAATCAATTATTAATTTATGAGTCAATGCAATTGAATGACTAAAATCTTTGGATTAAAAATAATATAATTAAACAATACACTAGTGAGAATTGACACTTATATTTTCATACACTAACTAAATGTTAGATCTAGTATAAAAGATGTTGATATAAATTTAGGTCTAACCTAGATAAGCTTGCATGACCTTACAATGAATTTATGCTAAGAAACTTGCATGACCTTATAGTGAAGTTATTTTAAGAAGTTCCCTCATCAAAAGACCTAAAAGATGCATTAGATGTGAATCTTTGAGATAATTAGAAGTCAATACAAAAGATGTAATATCAATAGAAAATTTTGACAAGGTTGTCATTGATAAAGATGATGAAAATTTTCATCTCAAGAATCATAGTGAAAGTTTGATCACACAAATCAAATGAAAAGAAGATGCAATTGTTTTGCCGAACACTTAGAAACTCATGTTGTCTTGTGTATTCAACCATCACAACTTCAAGAACGATGAATTATGCAAAGGCATTGTAAATCAAATGAAGACAACATTTAATGGTTTAAGGATAAATCATTTTGAAGGGTGAAAAAATGTAATTAATGTAAAACATAATATAATAATAATAAAACTAAAATAAATAATATAACTAAGGGACATGACCTAAGGACATAACCGTCCACTTTTGTGACTAGTCATTGCGTATAACCCCCATTGTAACACTCCATGATGTAGCCCCCCCCCCTTCTCCCCTTCGGGGGCTGCACGACCTCTCGGTCAAGGATCGTAAAATATTCTTGAACTGGATTAGCTCCTCGAGACCTTGTTGGTCTCAAAATGAATCAAACACATTCCCTTTTATCACCCTCAGTTTTTTCATGGTCATGATTCATTCATTTTTGTTTTGTTCATTAATAAACGATTCACAGTAATTGTGGGGTGCCAATGTGGTCGCTCTTTATCAGAGGGCTCTATCTCCGTAATCAGAAAGTACTCGCCCAACTCGATCTAATCGTGGTCGTTGATCCCCCGTCCTAACGAGATCAACGACGTTGGTGAATAATGGGTTGTGAACTAGAACATTCACTAATTTCACCTCTACGCCCTGCAATGATTCCCCACCGTCGATTCCCATTCACAGATCAATGAACATCGTGATTCCTACTTTCTCATGACTTTTTCCAAATCCCAACGCCCATGGGCGCTAGCTCCTTCCACTAGTCCTTCTTTGCATGTGACCACGGGTTATGACCTAGGGCTAAACCTCCTAAATCACTTCGTACTTTCATCTTCGAAAAAATTCGTAAAAACTTTTCCACAAATCCCTGAAGTTCTAAACTCGCAGAGCGTCGAATACACAATGGGATCGATGGTCCATAAACCCCTCTCAAATCAATGTTTTGCAGTGACTCCGGGACTTCGGGTTTTGGCCGTTCTATCCACTCCAACACCTTACACTTCCAAAGCACTGAACTAATAGAGGTAATATCCGCCCTCCTCGTGTCTCCCTCAAATGGACGGTCAAGATCTCTTTGGGACTCTGGCCTCGGGCATTCTCACAACACTGCACCCAGTGTCTTCCAAAGTACTTCTCCTTCGAAACACATGGACTCTGCCACACGTCCTTCTGGATCCATCGACCCAAATCTTCTTCGCTCTCGTCGACTTCCTTTCAGAGTGTTAGGCCTCTGGACTTCCTCATCTCTTGCCATGTGTTCTTTGCAGCAAATGGATGCTATCTACTTCGGCCTTCAGGACTTCGAGAGTTTTTTACACTCCACAATCAAAATCTTCCAAAGTGACTTTCCACAAAGTCACAGATCTATTGAAACGTACCCCTTGGCGACCAATGACCATGATATATTCGGGCCTTTGGCTATTTGACGATTTCTCTTTCTCCTCATCTACACAACTTCCGAAGTGCTTCCGCTCCAGAGTTGTATATCTTTCACCACCTATCCCTTTGGATGATGGACAATCCCTAACCTCTCTAGGACTTCGGTGAATCCTCACTCCTATGTGCACACAGAGACTTAGATCTCGTGCACTTACCTCTGGATCAAACGACTGTCAATCCTTTGCGCTAAGATCCAATGGCTAGGATCTGCCTTCTCCTGTGTGCACTCCTCCTTCGTCTAGGACCTTGATCTGACAGTCCAAATTTATTCCAACATCAGATCTGACGGTTGTTGTTGTTCCTCCTCTTGATCTTTGGATTTCTACAGACTTGGAAGAATTTATAAGTGTTCAAGGGTTCGACCTTTGAATCTTCTCCCACGAACTCGATTACTCTAGTGTTGACTCTTCTTCTCATCTTGATATTGTGGACTTGGAATGAGTACGTCTATGGACCACACCTTGCGATGTCTCCTCTGCGTTTTTGAGCTTGTTCAGAATCCTAAGGGTCTCATCCCTTCTTCCTCCTTCAAGGTTTTCCAATGCCCGCCTGACACATTCTGCGCTTTTCCTCCTGATATTTTGAACTAGAACCGCTTCGTTCCTCTGCACACTCCCTGTGCTTATCTTACTCTTTATACTTCCTCAACACTTGTCTGAGTGTTGGCCTAGTGCACTTCTTTCACAGGTCTTCCTCCTGAACCCTGAATCTTTCAGGTTTACTAACGCACTCCTTGCGTTCGCTCAATGCACACTTGCAAATCTTTCCCACAGAGTGTTGAACAACTCTAGGTTTTTCTCGATTCCTCCAACACTCAGAATGTGTTGGATCTGTGCACACCTTGAACCTGTTGTCTTCTTTCTTGGAAGAGCTTAAAATAATCTTCAGTAATTATGTTCCTGTGCTTTCTCTACACAATTTCTCCTCTAAGGTGTTCAACAACCTTGAGGCTCCTCCTTGAGACTGTGAACTATTATGGTGTGCCCTCCTGGCATGTTCTCCTCTAATATCCAAACAGAATTTAGACACACACTCCTTGCGTTGGATCACAGAGTTCTCAACTCTCTGTCATACACCCCTTGCATTTAGCCTAAAGAACCCATAAACAATTCCAACAACTCACAAACAGAGAATTATGTCTATCCCTGCATATGAAACCTAACACATGCATATACAACATACATTCATAACACACAAGACATACACATAACCATATGTAGGAAAAACTGTTCTTTTTCATTATTATAAATGTCAGGTTACAATGTGTACAAAATCTCGGACTGCAACAAAGTCTTGGCTCTCTCTCTCTTGCACTCTCTTGTAGTTTTCTCTACATCTCTAACTTACTCTAACTTACCCTTGGCTTAAAAAATGACCTCTAACGAATCTTCAATTGCCTCCCCCTTATTTGGGAATACAACACCTCTACTTATACCAGAGGGATCCTAGGGTTTCCTCCGACTATCTGTCTCCTCGAAGTAAAAGATAAAAACTACTTAAGTACCATTCCATTAAATTCTAAGAGTGAAAATCTCATATCTCATGCAATCGTTTCAGCTTCCAGGTGTTTAGATATTCTTTAGTTTTCAACACATTCAAAAATATTTGCATGAAACGCCAACTTTTAGAATCTCAACACTAATTCAAAAGGCGCACTATGGTGCTGAGTTGTCTCTCCACGTGTACTTTGCTGACGATGCTCCTGCATCACTCCACATTTTGGCTTTCCACAACTAGAGCTATATTATTGCTGATCTTACTATTTCATATGCTTAATATCTATTGGACTCAACTAGATTGGTAATGACTGATTATTATGTGGACATGTGGATCTACTTATCTGTTGATAGTATAATTGTTTTTACAATTTTATGTTCATGATGCTAATAGTTATGTGATTCAATTAAAAAGGTTCACCCTTCTCTGATTACATTATTATTTTGTAAAACCTCACATAAATAAGTCTAAAGTTTGAAAAACAAGCACTTGAATATATTAAACTTAAAAAATCAGGTATATTTTTTTTCCATATCCTTGTTGTTCGAGGTATGGACACTTGATGAAGATGGAACCTTAAAGTTCTTGGGGGTCATGTCGACAACTCAAGTACCTAGGGTAAAAAATTGTAAACATTTTCTCCAAAAATATTAAAAGGAATTTTGAATCTTGGTCTTCTAGGCTATTGGACATAACAGGTAGGTTAGCTATTTTGTGCTCTACTTTGGTCCAACTTACAAATTATTTTTGTTTTATCTTGTATTCTATAAATTTGTACTAATATATCTAGTCAAGCTCTTCTTTGATTGCCTCTGGACTTATAAAAGAAGTCATAATGAATGTCATAAGTTGGTGGCCTGGACAATGGTGTGTGTGCATAAAGAGAATGTTGCGGAAGCAGTCGATGTGGCTAGCGACATTAAAAGGGAAAAAAAGGACATGGACATTTTTAATACTGCTAACCTATTATAGAAAAAGGAAAAATCAATAAATCATTTCAAAGGAAGAGATGTAACGACCCTTGATTATTAAGAATAATTAATTTAATAATATAATCCTAAAAGATTAGCTAAACTATATTTATGTCTTAAAATAACATTTCTAATTGATTATTATTAAAATAGTTGTTCATGATGGTTAATGAGTAATTTGATTATTAATTAATTAATTAATTAATAAAGTATTAAATAAAAGGTGGATAATAAAATATAATATTTAAATGAAGTTACGTATCCCACAAGGGATAACATATTAAATACATGTGGATGAAATAATAAAGGAGGGATAA
This sequence comes from Picea engelmannii, assembly GCA_009831015.1. NCBI lineage: Eukaryota > Viridiplantae > Streptophyta > Pinopsida > Pinales > Pinaceae > Picea > Picea engelmannii. The sequence continues at coordinate 457,711 of ML778379.1, read as the reverse complement.
AGGTATTAACGACGGGAGGATAAGGGGTAATAAAGGAGTTAGGAAGGGAGTTAATGGGGGGAGGAGTGTCGGTGAAGGAGGGATAAGGAAGGAAAGGAGTTGGAGGGGAGGATCATTCTACGGGAGTTGGCCATGGATTTTGGAGAGCTCTGAGTATTGCAGAGAGGGAGGAATTTTGTGAGTGACATTGACACAGTGGACCAGAGTTGCTGGGGGTTTTGGGCACGGAGGGCCAGGATATTCGTTGATATCCTGGGACTAGGAGCTAACTAGTCGACAGGGAGGTCGGTTTTGGGTAGTTTTCTAAAGAAGCGAGAAGGAAGCAAGCGGCGAGCAAGTAGTAGCATTAGGTTCAGGTAAGAATTATGCATTGTTTTGAATTAATTTGTTATTAAATCTTATTATATTGACGAAATTGCATACGAATGAGTTAAATTAGTAAAAATTCTTGAATGTTACGGAAGTTACTGTTATTTCATTACTGTGTTATGAAATTAGTTAGTTTATCAAAATAAATTGATGTAAAATGTAAATCCAGCCATTACATTTGGTATCAGAGCTGTAGTTGAAACACTGGAGCCTTAAGGGCCACGTTCCCAGCTCAAATTCCCCTCTGCTTAACCTGCACACAAAACATAGAAACTTTAATAAAATTAAAAATAAAATAAATAAATGCAAAGAAAATTTACCAGTAAAACAAACAACTAGGGTTGTTACAAGATTCAAAATATTATTTGTGCACACATTTCATCTCATGGATTAAAAATATTTGAGGAACAATTTATACTCGTATAATTTGATCTTCAGGATTGATGACATAGTTCATTGGTATGACTGTTCCTTCTCCACTTAAGACTAGAACTTGTCCCCTGCACTTTTTAACTCGCAGAGGCCAGAATGAGATTTAAGACTAATGCTTCAACATAGAATACGTCGAAATTTGCACAAGACCCTGATTAAAAGTTAAACCCCATTTTATAGAGGAGACAAAATAGACAATTTCAATATCAGAAACCCACTCCTTAACCATAGATTTTGGCTTTAAATAACACTAAGTTCATCCTAAATTACACCTCACAAACCCAGAGTTTAGTTTGAAACACCCCTCCAAAGATACAATCTTTAAGCTTGCCCAAACCCTAGCTTACCTCAAGATATAGTAATATATCTACAAATAGTTCTTTTAGAAGTAGCATATTTCCTAATATGTGAACAAAGATGCACACATACAGCTATTATGTATGCCTAGAATCAGATAGAAAGGGTGAAGCTCAAGCAAGCTCCCAGAATCCATGGCCAAGGTTTACCCTAGATGCCATGAAGCCCATTTTTTTGCAGGTCAACTCAGCCATAGGAATTCACTCAGGGTCTTCAAAGTGCTGTGTTCTGCATCTAGAGAAGATGAATATTTTAGATTTTGCAGTGATCCTAGGTTCCTTGGAACCAATCAGCTTTATTTGATGGTACAAAGGACTTCCCTCCATGCGCTAACCATCTTAGCTTCGACTGTCCACCAGGAGGGTCGATCCCGAGACCTTCTCGAGTTGCCAAGTCTTAAGGATCTGCGCTAACCAAGTGGGCAAGATCTTTGCTAAGAACTGCATAAAATGGTTCTGCCCCCTCCCACTCAAGAGAAAGAAAAAAAGAGTTTCAAAAAGTCTCCAAGCCATCAGACAAAAAAAGAAAAGAAGACAATCTCTGTTATGTAATCAGTTTGTATGACAATATTCCTCTAACAATAATAAGTCTAGTCCAAGAGCATTCCTGGAATACATTATATTGCTATCAACAAAACAATTATATGCAACAAGAAAATAAATAAGGAGATTAACGATACTACGAACTACAATAATTATATACTAAACCCTCAAATGCTAAAATATTTTCAGAATATTTCCATTTAAGAAACTTATATAGCAGAACAACTTACAAAGAAATGCATATCATGCCAAAGATATATGTCCAGTAGTAATATTGAAGGATACGGTAATAGGGATATTGTCATCACAAAGGATCAGTGCCGCATAAGTACAGGCAACTTCGCTGACTGACATCTTAATAAAATGAACCCAAAACCCCTTCAGCCAAAGTTCTCTTCTGGATTTCCTCCTAGCTTTTCTCCTGACGATGCCTACAAACCGCACCAGCAACATCAGAGAAAAAGACACCGTTGGTATTGCCATTGTTCAAAACCAAACCCTAGCCTGGATTCAGCGATCAAAACAATGAAGAAAAAAAAAACTATTTTTATTTAAGCCCGCAGGCTCTACCATTTCATGCACCAACAGCTAAAAAAAAAAACTGTTTTCATTTAAGCCCGCAGGCTCTAACACCGAGGCCAAGCACCAACGCCTAACCCTAAATCCCAAGCCTTGGGCTCACTGCATGCACCACGCAAACACACAAGCCAGCGCAGGTCTGTAGCATATACAGAAGCTAGTCCCAGCGCCAACACCAAACAACACAACGAAGGAAAGGTACTATGCACAGTTTAAACTAGTTACGACAATAATGCAAAATATGACTATTAAACTACACGATCTTTCGAATAAAAGAAACGAGGAGGAGAAGCCATGAGAAGAAGCCATGGCGGCCATGCTCCCTCACGCCTCCCTGCACAGGTAACCACAGCGAATGAAGGAGACAAAATGGAGAGTTTAGGGTTTAAAGATGGGGGCCGATATTTTATTCCCGCAAATAGAAGTGAGGGACACGTGGGCTACATGCAAGCCCACGCTGTCGACTTAGCCCACGCGGCCAATTCAAATTTTCATTAATGTTATATCAAATTTTGATTAGCGTTATATTCCGCCATTTAAATTTGGGTAGCGTTATATATATATATATATATATATAAATTTTTTTTTTTTTTTTTTTT
>ML778379.1:414008-428641 GCA_009831015.1 Picea engelmannii | reverse complement strand
TTATACCTCCTAGTCTCCTATATATACCAAGGAGACATTTTCATTTTGAATCATCTTGTACTTGAACATTTAAGTGGGGTAAAAGGAGGTTGCCCCCTCGAAGAGGCTTATTATCTGAAATTATGTCTTTTTCAAGGCGTTGAATACTTTTCCTGAGGTTTTTCTATGCTATATTGATGTTTGGTTCTTAACACAACCTTGAACATTAGAAAAAGTAGGTGGTTGGAGTTTCTCTGTGAGTACGATTTTGATATCAAGCATATCAAAGGGAAGGAGAATAAAGTGATTGATGCACTCAACATGAGAGTACACGAATTACATGTTATAACCATTAGCATGTACCGAATTGATATTAAAATCAAAATTTTGGAGGCTGCAATTACAGATTTGCAGTACAAGGATTTGGTAGCAAAGATACAACAAGGTAAGATGCAATAGAAAGTGGAGATTTGTACAAGAAAAAAATTTATGTACCTGTAATGTCCCCAAGGCCAAGCCCCTTTGTAAATATTGTTTATGAAACGAATTGTAATATGTTTTATAGGCTGGTGAGCCGATTTTATATAAGCTAGTGGGCTTATGTGATTGTTAGGCCTGAGAGCCTAAGAGTTGAAGGCCAAGAGCCTGACTTTGCACATGTATCCATGCATAACATTAATAAAAATATAAACACCACTGCGTGTAGGCCGACACGATGAATGAGTGATGGGGGACTAAGAATCCATAGAGTGGGCAAGGAATTAGGGGCTGGAAGGTGGGAAAAGGGGCTAAGTGTTAAGCCTAGGGGCTAAGTCTTGGGGCTTAAGCCTTGGGAATAATATTTTAATATTATTCCAAAAAGAATGTGAATAATGTGTTTTTACCCTAAGTTCCTTTGGAATGACATGTGACTTCCAAATGGTGGGAGGAGCGCACACTGATGGAAGCATGCAACTTCACGGGTGACAAGTGTCAACCCAGGTACATGCAAATAAAAGGTTGAGATGAGCCGTGATGGGGGTTCCTCCTCCATTCTACCTCGATTTTTTGAACCGTACGTCCGGTCTAACCCTAGAAGAGATACCTCGTACATCCTCTGAACTGGAAGCCTATGTTGATTTGGGGGAAAAGTCTGTGTTGTTTTGAAAATCCGGTACACCCTCCTCTGTTCTATACGATGGAGTGTGAGTCGACCCTGCGTGGACAACATGTCACACATCTCTGAGAACTAGAGCATGAGTCTATCCCGTGTTTCCAGATTGAGAAAATGGAATGTCTCGTTCCTGCTAAGCTTGGTTATGTTGTTGCACCTATCTGTTGCTGTCCTGGGGTGTTCATGTTTGGATTCCCATTGATTGTGTGGACGTGTAGTGTTTGAACCTGTGTGGCTTTTTGGCCGGTTGTACAACACTCTCTCTAGGTGAGAGAGGTGTTTGAAGTTAGAAGAACAGGTTTCTTGGCCTGTCAGTGACTCTCTCCAGGTGAGAGAATGCGCAGAGGAAGGAGAGAACTCCTGGAAGGAAACTTGTAGCTGCCACAGAGCTTGAAGACTTCCGGTCCAGTCTGTTGCTGAAACCAAAGGCAAGGGAGGTTAGCAGCCGAGGGACTGTCTAGGTGACAGAGAAGGTGTATACGCCTGGGGTGGAACAACCATGTGGGGAAGGAGAGTCTGTGGGCAGTGAGTATGAGTGGTTCCTGGGAGAGAATTCCTTCCTTGTGACTGTGTGTTTTCCCTGTAACCTCATCCTAGCTTAGGATTCCTTGTCTTGGGGTGGAGCTTAGTCCCAGCTCGGGGGTGACCTACTGTTGATCTTGATGAGCAGCGCGATCTAAGGCTGGGAGGTTCATGGAAGGCCTACACCTGGTTGGTGGAATTACCACCATTTTCAAAGATAAGTACTAGATGATGTTTCAATTATGTTTTTGCATGTTTGTGTATTTATAATTATCATGTATTCTGATGTGCATATGAATTAAGGTTAAAGCCATTGATTAATTATAATAGCAGTAGTTCTTATGCTTACTCTGAGTTTAGTTGTGAGTATTTTTATTCCGCGAAGTAGCGCCTACAGTATGGTATCAAAGCAATACAGTTACAGCTTAAGGTGAAAGGGGGAATTACAGTATGGTATCAGAGAAATACAGTTACAGTTTAAGGTGAAAGGGGGCATTACAGTATGGTATCAGAGCCTAGGTTTCAACGCTGAGCCTACATGGGCCAATTGTGTGGTCTTTGGACCGAGGGTGTGAGGAAAAATATTGTCTGAAGGGACCAATTTCGAACCTTGGAATGCTCCAGAGTGTCAAGGAGTTACTTGACTGTGTTTACAAATCCCAGGAGGTGTAGCGGTGTTATGAAACCATAGCGAGTGTGGTATAAGGCCACAGGGAGAGAGGACTCCACACTAGAAGTATTAGAGCCTTAGGATCTGTTCGGGAGGGAAGGTGAACCCTCATGACCGTCATATCTGGAGAACATGCGCAGGGTTTAAAAACCCTTTGGAGTTGCACAGGAACGTGGGAATCGTGATACATGAAATCCCGAAATTCGTCAGGACCTTCCATCGGGGGGGAAACACGTGGCTTCCAGTCGACGTTTCGACACCTGAAAAGCTCAAGGGAAAGAACCCTTGTGTTCACAAGTTGCAAAATAATGAAACCCGAAACCCTGAAACTGCAGAGAGGTGAACACCCCTGAAATGCCAAAAATATCTACGTCGTAGATCAGAGAAAGGCCTAACCGTTGGATTTTGCTTGTAATGGACGTGGGTGCATGGATGTGTACCACGTGCTGGTGAGTTGAGAATACATGTGAGAATGGCAGGACCTGATGATGTCACTCCTGAACATGCCATGTACCACTTTGGTTAAGGGCGAAAGTTGTGCTGAGGGCCCGAAGAATAAAGTAAATTGGAATTTCGGAAGTCTGGGGTTGGAAAAGAAAACAAGTCTGTAAGTGTCAAGGACCGAAACCCCGAAACCCAAAGTCTAGAAATCTTCGGAGATGGAAGAACCATAGCATATTTTAAGGGCAACAGCTATGCTATGGGCCTAGAGAGTAAGGAAACCAAATTTTCATAATTCAAGGATTGAAGCGACAAAGATAGGGAGTCGCTGCATCGTGAACTTTCGGTTCACAAAATTCCGAAAAAAGTCTGGACCATTAGATCCAAATCATCAAGGATCGTTGGATCCCATACAAGAAACCATGTATCAGATTTTGGGCATTGTAGTGACAATAATTTGGGAGTCACTACATCTTGAACTCCTGGGTACTGAAACCCTGAACCCCCGAAACACAAAGTGTCGAAATTTTCGAAGGACAAAAGAACCGTCGTAGACTTAATTATTGGATCCTCATGGACCAAAACCCCGAAACCCAAAAGCAAGTATGAGAGTCTCGTGGACCGAGACCCCGAAACCTGAAGTCCCGAAGTCCCAAAATTTGCAAAGTCAACAGAGCTCAGAGAACTTTGTGAAGTCAAAACGTTTTCTCACTCATGTTGGTTTATGATTATTGTGATTTTATTAAGTGTATAATGCCTGACAAAGTTCGGTTGACTGCACGTTGTGTGTGCAGAGTTCAACGAGTGTTAGGAAAGTCGAAAACTGATGTCGAGTATGGAATTGGAAGAGGTACATATTGCCTCCGAAACATAATACTAATGGGAAGGAGGGGATGTCAACCTGGGAGTCGAAGGATCGAACTCCAATGGGCATGGAAAAGAGATGGATAAGGCTGGACATATGATGAAACTTATTGAAAGATTGTAGAAAGATGCCCAGGCTCGCTGGGCTGATAGCTGAAAGCTCATGAGGATCAAGGATTAGCAGGGTGAATTCAACTTAAAGATGTTGAAGAGCCTGGAAAGAATAGAAAGGAAGTTAGAGAAAGGGAGTGACTCAAGCAGCATAGAGAATCACAGGACCCCTGAGCGGAAAAGGAGATCAAGAAGTGTCAGGACCCCTGAAAGAAAAAGAAGATCGAGGAGTGGTAGCAGACATCATCGTCGCTCCCCAAAGCATTCCAGTAGGGAGGCACATAGTATTTCAAGCCCATCCCCTACCAAAAAACACCGAAGATATTGAGTGGATGAATTTAAATTAGAGATGGACAAGATCAAGCCTCCAACGTTTGATGGCGAAAACAAGAAGGAGGAATATGTCGAAACATGGTTGCTGGGCATGAAGAAATATTTTCAATTGCAGAATTATTCCGCTCATGCAGAAGGAAGAATTGCGATGTATCAGCTAAAGGAAAAGCGACCATGTGGTGGGATCAGTTTGTGCAGGTGCAACACATCAGAGAGAAAGATATCACTTGGAAGGAGTTCAAGAGGTATTTCGAGAAGAAATACCTAACTAAAAGATGCTATGACAGAAAGATGAAGGATTTCTTCGAACTCAAGCTAGGAAGCATGACCATTGATGAATACGAACGAAGTTTCTTGAAACTACTGAAGTATGTTCCATTCATCAAAGACGAGGCTGTGAAAATTCAGAGGTATCTGAGTGGACTGCCACCTTCCATTGGTGATAAGATTCAGTATGATGATCCTAAGACTATGGAAGAAACAATAAGAAGGGAGAAATGCTTGTATGAACAACAAAGAGAAAGGCCTACTTTTCAGAAAGCTTGGGATGATCAGAAGAAGTTCAGGAAAGAGCAGAGGCAGAAGGGAAACATGTCTCCCTTTTTCAAGAACAATCCTCAGGGACAACCATCTTTTAGGGAGCCCAGGAAGGCTGAAGTGGGTGAACAAATGCCAAGACCACCACCTATGGAGTGTTGGGGTTGTAAAGGAAACCATAGGTACAGAGACTGCCCCCACAGAAAAGATAAAGTGAGAACCGTCCACAATGTTCAGCAAGATGAAACAGTGGAGGATATGAGTAATAGAATGCCAATGATCTACGCAGCTCTGGACAACAAGCAAGCATAATTTCAATTGCACATGATTGAAGTGGAAGGTATGATTAACAACTGACCACTTATTATTTTAATTGATTCAGGGGCTGGCCATAGTTATGTAGATCCTAGGGTGGTGGAAAGTTTTCACTTATCAAGAAGAAAACATGAAAAGTCTTGGTTAGTGCAGTTGGCTACAAGAACCAAGAGGAAGGTCACTGATTTGATTAAGTCTTGTTCCGTAGACATGGGTGGATTGAGCACTAAGGCTGAATTGTATATTTTTCCTTTAGGCTCTTATGACTGCTTAATTGGGATGGACTGGTTGGACCAGCACCATGCCTATGTGGACTGTCATAACAAGAGGTTTACATGCCTGGATGAGGAGGGAAATTAGAAAACAGTCCAAGGAATTCCTAGAGCCATGGATGTTAGAGAAATCTCATCCTTCCAACTGAAGAAGTGCTACAGGAAAGGTTGTCAATTATTTGCAGCTCGTGTAGAAGAAGCATCCAGAGATGAAGTCGCTGAGATTAGAGACCATGAAGTACTCATAGAGTTCAAGGACATATTTTAGGAGGTATCTAGACTATCTCCGAAGAGAGACATCGATTTTTCTATAAATTTGATGCCTGGAGCAGCTCCAGTTTCAAAAGCTCCTTATAGAATGAGTACGCCAGAGCTGAAAGAGTTGCAATTGCAGCTTGAAGAGCTTCTGAAGAAGGGGCACATTCACCCCAAAATGTCACCTTAGGGTGCGCCAGTCTTGTTTGTGAAGAAGAAGGAAGGAACTATGAGGTTGTGCATTGATTTCAGACAGTTGAACGAAGTAACTATCAAGAACAAGTATCCTCTGCCAAGGATCGATGATCTTTTCGATTGGTTGAAAGGTGTGAAAATATTTTCAAAGATAGATCTCAGATCCAGATATCACCAAGTGAGAATAAAGGATGAGGACATCAACAAGACTGCCTTTAGAACAATGTATGGTCATTATAAGTTCACAGTGGTGTCGTTTGGACTGTCAAACGCACCTACTGTTTTTATGTGCTTGATGAATGGTGTATTCAGGGACTATTTGGACAAGTTTGTCATAGTCTTCCTGGATGACATCTTGGTGTAGTTTAAGTCAGAGGGAGAGCATGAAAAAGACTTGAGGATGGTGCTGCAAGTGTTGAGGGAACATCAACTGTATGCCATGCTGAGCAAATGCTCATTTTATCAAAGGTAGATCCATTACTTGGGTCATATTATTTCAGAGGAAGGGATCGCTGTGGATCCTGAAAAGGTTGAGGCCATATGAGGATGGTCAGTGCCAAGGAATGTGGTGGAAGTTAGATATTTTATTGGTCTGGTGGGGTACTATAGAAGGTTTATAGCAGGGTTCTCAAAGATAACTCACCCTATCACTTCCTTGCAAAGGAAGGAGAAGACGTTTCAGTGGACTGAAGAGTGTGAGAAGAGTTTTCAGCGATTGAAGTAGTTGTTAACCAGCACTGCAATCCTGAGGATTGCAGACCCAAATATGGATTTTGTGGTATGCACAAATGCGTGTAAAGAAGGGTTGGGGGGAGATCTCAGCCAAGAGGGATTTGTAATCTGTTATGAGTCCAGGAAGCTGAAAGAGCATGAAAAGAATTATGCCACTCATGATTTGGAGTTGGCAGCAATTGTTCACGCTCTGAGGAAATGGAGACATTACCTCATGGGAAGAAGATTCGAATTGAGAATAGACCACAACAGTCTGAAATATTTATTTGATCAACCGACTTTAAACACTAGGCAAAGTAGATGACTGGAGTTTCTGTGCAAATACGACTTAGATATCAAGCATATCAAAGGGAAGGAAAACAAGGTGGCTGATGCACTCAGCAGAAAAGTGCACGAATTACATGCTACAACCATTAGCATACACAGGAATGATATACAGGATAGAGTTCTAGAAGCTGCAAATGTTGATGTGCAGTACAAAGAGTTGGTAGCAAAGATACATCAGCGTGAGAGACCACAAAAAAGAAAAGTTACACCTCGGAAGCTGATGGATTACTTCTGTATAAAAATAGAGTGTACATACCCAATGTCCACGAATTGAAGCTGACAATTTTGAGAGAAATGCATAATGTGACTTATGTTGGACACCCTGGATATCAGACGACTGTGGCAATAGTCAAAAGCCATTATTTTTGGCTGGGTTTGAAGAAAGAAATCACTGAATACATCACTAGCTGTATGGAGTGCCAGAAAGTTAAGGCTGAGCATAGGCACACAACAGGGTTGCTACAGTCTTTACCCATTCCTGAGTGGAAATGGAAGTGGTGACAATGGATTTTATTACAGGGTTTCCCAGAACAAGCAAGAAGCATGATTCAATCATGTTGGTGGTGGACAAGCTTACAAAATCTGCCCATTTTATTCCACTGAAAACCACTCACAAGGCATCAGATTTTGTTGATATCTTCTTAAAATAAGTGGCACACTTGCACGGAATTCCTAAGATGATTGTGTCTGATAGGGACCTGAAATTCACCTCAAATTTCTGGAAAGGACTGTTCAAAGGATTAAGAAGGAATCTAAATTTTAGTACAACGTATCATCCTGAGTCTGATGGACATACAGAGAGGGTGAACAGAGTAATAGAAGACATGCTGAGAATGTATGTGATGGACAAACCATCAAGGTGGGAAGACTACCTGCATTTGGTAGAATTTGCCTACAATAATGGGTATTCTGCATCGTTGAAAATGAGCCCATTTGAAGCACTTTATGGAAGAAAGTGCAACACTCCAGTGAGTTGGGATAATCCAGCTGATAGAGCAGTAGTTGGGCCTGAGTTGCTTAAAGAGATGGAAGACCAAATGATAAGAATTAAACAAAATTTAAAAGATGCCCAGGACAGGCAGAAAAGTTATGCTGATAAGAACAAAACCCACATAGAATTCAAAGTGGGTGATCATGTTTTCCTGAAAGTGAAAACTAACAGGAGTTCCCTGAAGCTGGGAAGTTGCACCAAGTTGGCAACAAGATTTTGTGGGCCATTTGAAATACTGGAAAGGATTGGGCCAGTTGCATACATGCTTGCATTACCTGCATCTGTGACTGTACATAATGTGTTTCATGTTTCACTGCTTAAGAAATATATACCTAATGCTAATCATGTTAGCGATTAGAATGTGATTCAGGTGGAAGCAGAAGGTGTCCTGCAAGTGCATCCTGTGTGCATATTTTACAGGAAAAGAAAACAGCTCCAGAATCGAGCCATAGAGCTTGTAAAGGTCCAATAGACCTGGTATGGTCCCAAGGACGCAACATGGGAGCATGAAGATGTTATGCGGGCAGAGTACCCGGATATTTTTGAAAATTTTGAAAATCTTGCAAAGACAGTGTAAGGTTGCACTGAGGACAGTGCAAAAATAAGGGAGGGGGATTGTAATGTCCCCAAGGCTGAGCCCCTTTGTAAATATTTTTTTATGAAATGAATTGTAATATCTTTTATAGGATGGTGAGCTGAGTTTATATAAGTTAGTGGGTTTATGTGATTGTTAGGACTGAGAGCCTAATAGTTGAAGGCCAAGAGCCTGACTTTGTACATGTATCCATGTAGAACATTAATAAAAATATAAACACCGCCACATCCAGGACGACACGATGAATGAGTGATGGGGGACTAAGAATCCATAGAGTGGGCAAGGAATTAGGGGCTGGAAGGTGGGAAAAGGGGCTAAGTGTTAAGCCTAGGGGCTTAAGCCTTGGGAATAATATTTTAATATTATTCCAAAAAGAATGTGAATAATATGTTTTTACCCTAAGTTCTTTTGGAATGACATGTGAATTTTAAATGGTGGGAGGAGCGCACGCTGATGGAAGCATGCAGCTTCATGGGTGACAAGTGTCAACCCAGGCGTATGCAAATAAAAGGCTAAGATGGGCTGTGATGGGGGGTTCCTCCTCCATTCTACCCCAATTTTCTGAACCGTACGTCCGATCCGACCCTGGAAGAGAGACCCGATACATCCTCTGAACCAGAAGCCTATGTTGATTTGGGGGAAAATTCTGCGTTGTTCTGAAAATACAATACACCCTCCTTTGTTATATACCATGGAGTCTTAGTTGACCCTGCATGGATAAATCATCACACATCCCTGAGAACCAAAGCATGAGTCTAGCCCATGTTGCCAGATTGAGAAAATAGAATGTCACGTTCCTGCTAAGCTTGGTTATGTTGTTGCACCTATCTGTTGTTGTACTGGGGTGTTCATGTCTGTATTCCCATTGATTGTGTGGACGTGTAGTGTTTGAACCTGTGTGGTTTGTTGGCCAGTTCTACAACACACTCTCCAGGTGAGAGAGGTGTTTGAAGTTGTAAGAACAGGTTGCTTGGCCTATGAGTGACTCTCTCTCAGGTGTGGTAGCTGCCACAGAGCTTAGAGACTTCCTTTTCAGTCTGTTGTTGAAACCCAATGCAAGGGCGGTTAGCAGCCGAGGGACTTTCTAGGTGAAAAAGAAGGTGTATACTCTTGGGGTGGAACAAGCATGTGGGGAAGGAGAGTCTGTGGGTAGTGAGTATGAGTGGTTCCTGTGAGAGAATTCCTTCCTTGTGATTGTGTGTTTTCCCTGTAACCTCAACCTAGCCTAGGATTCCTTGTCTTGGGGTGGAGCTTAGTCCCATCTCGGGGGTGACCTACTACTGATCTTGATGAGAAGTGCAGTCTAAGGCTAGGAGGTTCGTGGAAGGCCTACACCTGGTTGGTGGAATTACCTCCATTTTCAAAGATAAGTACCAGATGATGTTTCAATTATGTTTCTGCATGTCTATGTATTTATAATTATCATGTATTCTACTGTGCATATGAACTAAGGTTAAAGCCATTGATTAATTATAATAGCAGTAGTTCTTATGCTTACTTTGAGTTTAGCTGTGAGTATTGTTATTCCACGAAGTAGCACCTACAGTATGGTATAAGAGTGATACAGTTACAACTTAAGGTGAAAGGGGGCATTACAGTATGGTATCAGAGTGATACAGTTACAACTTAAGGTGAAAGGGGGCGTTACAGTAAGGTATCAGAGCCAAGGTTTCGACGCTGAGCCTAGATGGGCCAGTTGAGTGGTCTTTGGACTGAGGGTGTGAGGATAAATTGTGTCTGAGGGACCAAATTCAGACCTTGGAATGGTCTATAGTGTCAAGGAGTTACTTGACACTGTTTACAAAGCTCAGGAGGTGTAGCAGTGTTATGAAACTGTAGCCAGTGCGGTATAAGGCCATAGGGAGAGAGGACTCAACACCAGAAATATTGGAGGCTTAGGATCTGTTCAGGAGGGAAGGCGAACCCTCGTGACCGTTAGTTATGGAGAACGTGTGTAGGGTTTAAAAACCCTTTAGATTTGCATAAGAACATGGGAATAGCGATGCGCGAAATCCCGAAATTCGTCAGGACCGTCCATAGGGGGGAAAACACGTGGCTGTCGGTCGACATTTAGACACCCGGAAAAATCAAGGGAAATAACCCTTGTGTTCGCAAGTCATGAAATAACGAAACCCGTGTTATCACCCTATAAGTTATAGGATCAACTGGTGACTGGAATATTTTCTCTCTCTAGTGTTTTTGTTGACAAATGATTTTTCATTCTGCAAATAATTTGAAAAGAAAGAAAAAGAAAAGAAAAGAAAGAAAAAGAAGAGAAAAAAGAAAAGAAAAAAGAAAAGAAAAGAAAAGAAAGAAAAAGAAAGAAAAAGAAAAGAAAAAAGAAAAGAAAAGAAAAGAAAGAAAAAGAAAAAGAAAAGAGGGCATAAAAGAATTTCAATAAAGCCCCATGCAATAATAGTAACTTGGTCCATACCTTTCAAGCATGGCCAAGTTCTTTTTTAAATTGATGTTGATAGGGTTAGTGAATAAGTTTGGCTAAACCGTTCAATCTTAGCCGAAGTATCTAGGTTAGATTAGTGAATAAATCTGGCCAGACTGTCTAATCTTGGTCAGATAGCCCCAGGGTAGAGTAAGTTCTTAGCCCAACAGTCTAATCTGGGTTAATTGTCATAGGAAGCTAGGTTAGAATATAGGCTAGTTGCTTTACTTCAATAAAACTAGCTGGATCATCAATGTTGCACCATGTTTTAGATGCTTAAAATTTTGTTTGTCTAGCCTCGTGGTGGTGTATACACGAAAAGCCTTGGGAAAAAACCCATGAAATGAACTTATCCTAAGTTCTCCGGTGCATGTATTCTCCGCGCCCTCACTTATGCTCCACTTATATATCAATGGTTCAGATAATTAGACCCAGATCTATGGTGGTCAGATTATTTCGGACCCCCCCGACCGTTCTATCTTTAATGGAGAGGGGGGGGGTCCAGAATCGCAGATAATACACGTGCACATCTGGACGACCCAAATTTAAGTGTGCGGATCTACGGTCTATATTGGATTCCAGACCCCCCCGTCCGTTCTGCCTTTAATGGAGGGGGGGGGGTTGGAATGTGTGATAAAGGATGCACATAGATCTGTGGTCAAAAGGCTAGCGCGAAGATCAACAACTCAAGGTGTATTTCGGACCCCCCCGACTGATCTGCCTTTAACTGAGGGGGGGGGGGGGTCCAGAATGGAATTTTTCCTCTGGCGGGCCCCTATCTATACGTGGCACGATTCTACCGGTCCCAAGTCCCATCGCCTCCTACTGTCTGACATACCTTCGTCACCTCTTGACGTCATCATCCACCTTTCCAAAAGAGTCACATCCCATAATTTCTGTCAGTCCTTCCCCCCCATTCACTCATGGTGAGCCTACTCACCATGATTTTTACTCCAATCGGTGGCTGCCACTTCACCCATCCGTATTCCTCAGTCACTGTCACCTTCCATCTCACACTCTAAGTGATCCGTTGGCCATTTATTACTGGATAACCTATCCGTTAACCAGCTGACCTGTCCCCCGCGCCCAACGGACACCCTTTTACTCAAAATTACCCTCACTCTCCTTCCTTTCAACATTTACCCACTCATCGCACCAGAGAATTTTACACCATTTTTCTCCATTTCAGTCAGTCGCTCCCATCTACCGTCGTCCCCGCTAACGTTGCTTTTGCAGGTACTGTTATAGTAATGGCACCAAAGTCAAGAAAAGCAGAAGGAGAGGAGAATTTGTTTCTCCCGCCTTTTGTCGACCTTGACAGGAATCCACTGGCCGACAAAGATCACTTAATCACAGATACAAAGTGCGATTTCAATTTCATAGACCTTCAATCATGGCTCAAATAATTTTTCCTGGACCAGAGCGACGAAATTGGACTCTGGGAGTCCAACTTACCCCTGTATCTCTTTCCTCAGATTCACCCTTTTCCTGAGTTTTCTCTCAAGTGAAAAGCCCAATACATTCTTGAGCAAAGAGCCATTGTTTCCTCGTCTAGAGAAGTTCTTTTCCTCATCATGCCTGAAACCATTGACCAAATGATGCAAATATCTCGAGCCGACTCCGCATCACCTTTTAACCTTGAAATTCTCACAGAATTATACCAGAAGATGAATTTCCCCCAAAGAGCTCAAATATTTGAGCTTTTCCTCCCACCATCCGCTCAATTCCCCGCTACAAATCCCCCTTATCCTTCTTCCATGTTTTCAACCAAAGGAAACCAGATTATCTCGTCCCTATGCGCCTTGTTGGGTTATTATTTGGATCAGTGGGTAGATGAACCCATTCTGGGATTTTTGTCCATTTTCTCCACCGATGATAAGCCCACTACCCAGTTCGACTTCAGCACGTTCTTGGCAAACAATATTCACGAACAACTTGTCAATTTCCTCAAGGAAGTCATGTGTCGGTACTCTTCTATACTGGCGTACTTGTTCGTTTTCTTCCAAGCGGACAAATTTTCTTTTTCCATGCAGAAGATGGACGGAGATGGAAGACCCCAGGCAGTAACCGCATGGACCTCCTTGCTCAAGCATAACTCCACAGAGTTTAGTTTCAAGCAATTCATCGAGCAATTCTATCACCCAGTGGTAAGTATGTTTAGTGGTAGGCCCGAACCTAGGATTAATGATGAAGTTAAGAGGATCTTGCATCTTTTGGATCGCACCAAGACTGGTGATTGGTATTTATACCAAAATCACACTGAGATCAGAGTATATGGGTGCGAGTTGGCCCCGTATAAGCTTCCTAAATACCTGCCTGTCAGAATTTTTGCTCTGGAGTACATAAGGCAGATGATAAAATCTGATGATATTCATTTTGTGTCCCTAAAGAAAAAACAATAGCTCAGAATCAAAGGGCAGATTGGCTCTTTCATCTGCAACAATCGTGGTGCCGGAGAGGAAGCAGACAAGATGTTGAAGGAAATGAAGTTCGTCACGAGTTTCACATGGCACTATGATCCGTGTGGGATTATCTCTGAGATGAGGGTGAAAAATAAGAATATCTCGTATGTCCACGAATCTAGGCCCGAAGTCGAGAAATTCGCAAACCAGACAGTATGGGAACCAAACACTTTGGTCGAAGCAGAACAATAGGATCCCCCGGCCACTGTATCACAAACAACCACACCACAGGTTCCGAAAGAGAAAAGGCCTAGGCAAGATTTGTCACCGCCTGTCACTGAAGTGTCGTCGAAAGAATTCCAACTGCATACCAAGAGGTCTAAAACTAGTTCAGCTCCCGACCCGACTGGGGAAAGGGAAGTCCCATCTACTACAGTGACCAAGGTTGATACGCCATCGATCAGTGCAAGCCTCCATATTATCATAACCTCAGCGTTGCCGAAGAAATCTACAGATACTCCATCAACCACCCAGCTAGGAAAGATAGGACCGAAGCTGAGAATCTTTGAGAAATACGATCTGATCAAGAAAAGGAATCAGACTCTGACTAGCAGCACTTGTGCCCAGTTCTGGAAGCAGACGTCAACTGCACAACATAGGCTGCTATCGACATTTGACACTGAGAAGGGCAGAGTGCATATGGCATTCCTCCAAGCACAGGTTCCATATCCAAATGTAATCACTGATTACAAAAGGGCCACTTTTGAATTCCAGACTAAGGATGTGCATCCGGATGATCAGATGGATCTGCACAAGCAAATAGGAGAAATGGTTTTTTATACGCTGGCACAGGCTTCCACTACTGCATCCAAATTGCAAGTATCCCTGAACAACATCCAAACACAGTTGAAGTTGGAGAAGATATCGTCCTTTTCCAAGGACAACAGGATCAAGACTTTGGAGAAATTGGTCCTTAAGATTGGGTACGATCCCTCGAACGTGAAATTAGCCGAGGAGATGATTAAAAAGAAAAATTCCGAAATAGCCTCCTTAAGGAAACAATTGAAACTCCCACCAACAGAGGATTCATAGGCGAAGGAAATAGCAGAGACGGAAGGAGAAAAAGATGAAATGCTCAAACTAATCATGGAGCAGAATGCACATCTGAAGGAAATGGAAGATGAGATGGAGAAGATAGTAAAAGAGAAAGAACAACTGAAGCCAATGGAAGTCATTCCATTGAGTGAAGTTCCACTTTCAGGAGTGAACACAGCATTAGTAACAAAATTCCCATCAACGAATCCACTGACATCTCTAGAAAAGACAACCGAATTCGCCAAATCTATGGACAAGATGTGTTGGGCTCCGGATTTATAACATTTTCTTGCTGTTTCTTGAAGATATTAATTACTCTCCTGAAGAATTTTGTTTAACAAAGGGCATTCTTTCTATGCTATTCATGTTCTGTTACACATATATGTTCCATTGCAGACAGAAAC
>ML778379.1:391270-403268 GCA_009831015.1 Picea engelmannii | reverse complement strand
GATAAAGAATGCGCATAGATCTGCCTTTAACTGAGGGGGGGGGTCCGAAATGGAATTTTTCCTCTGGTGGGCCCATATCTATATCTGGCACGTTTGTACTGGTCCCGAGTCCCACCGCCTCTTACTGTTTGACATACCTTCATCACCTCTTGACCTCATCATCCACCTTTCCAAAAGAGTCACATCCCATAATTTCTGTCAATCCTTGCCCTCCATTCACTCGTGGCGAGCCTACTCACCATGATTTTTACTCCAATCGGTGGCTGCCACTTCACCCGTCCGTATTCCTCAATCACTGTCACCTGCCATCTCACGCTCTAAGTGATCCGTTGGCCATTTATTACTGGATAACCTATCCGTTAACCAGCTGACCTGTCCCCCACGCCCAATGGACACCTGTTTACTCAAAACTACCCTCACTCTCCTTCCTTTCACCATTTACCCACTCATCGCACCAGAGAATTTTACACCATTTTTCTCTGTTTTAGTCAGTTGCTCCCATCTACTGTCATCCCTACTAACATTGTTTTTTACAGGTACTGTTGCAGTAATGGCACCAAAGTCAAAACAGGCAGAAGGAGAGGAGAATTTGTTTCTCCCGCCTCCTATTGACCTTGACAGGATTCCACTGGTCGAAAAATATCACTTAATCGCAGAAACAAAGTTGCGATTTCGATTTCGCAGACCTTCAGTCATGGCTCAAAGAAGTTTTCCTGGACCAGAGTGATGAAATTGGACTCTGGGAGTCCAACTTACCCCTGTATCTCTTTCCTCAGATTCACCCTTTTCCTGAGTTTTCTCTCAAGTGCCAAGCCCACTACATTCCTGAGCAAAGAGCCATCGTTTCCTCGTCTGGAGAAGTTCTTTTCCTCATCATGCCTGAAACCATTGACCAAATGATGAAAATATCTCGAGCAGACTCCGCATCACCTTTTAACCTTGAAATTCTCACAGAATTATACTAGAAGATGACTTTCCCCCAAAGAGCTCAAATATTTGAGCTTTTCCTCCCACCATCTGCTCAATTCCCCGCTACAAATCCCCCTTATCCTTCTTCCATGTTTTCGACCAAAGGAAACCAGATTATCTCGTCCCTATGCGCCTTGTTGGGTTATTATTCGGATCAGTGGGTAGATGAACCCATTCTGGGATTTTTGTCCATTTTCTCCTCTGATGAGAAGTCCACTACCCAGTTTGACTTCAGTACATTCCTGGCGAACAATATTCACGAACAATTTGTCAATTTCCTCATGGAAGTCATGTTCCAGTACTCTTCTATACTGGCGCACTTGTTCATTTTCTTCCAAGCGAACAAAATTGCTTTTTCCATGCAGAAGATGGATGGAGATGGTAGACCCCAGGCAGTAACTGCATGGACCTCCTTGCTCAAGCATAACTCCACAGAGTTCAGTTTCAAGTAGTTCATCAAGAAATTCTATCACCCAGTGGTAAGTATGTTTAGCGGTAGGCCCGAACCTAGGATTAATGATGAAGTTCAAAGGATCCTGCATATTTCGAATCACACCAAGACTGGTTATTGGTATTTATACCAAAATCACACTGAGATCAGAGTATATGGGTGTGAGTTGGCCCCGTATAAGCTTCCTAAATACCTGCCTATCAGAATTTTTTCTAAGGAGTACATAAGGCAGATGATAAACTCTGATGATATTCATTTTGTGTCTCTAAAGAAAAAACAATAGCTTAGAATCAAAGGGCAGATTGTCACTTTCATCTGCAACAATCGTGGCACCGGAGAGGAAGCAGACAAGCTGCTGAAGGAAATGATGTTCGTCACGAGTTTCACATGGCACTACGATCCATGTGGGATTATCTCTGAGATGAGGGTGAAAAATAAGAATATCTCGTATGTCCACGAATCTAGGCCCAAAGTTGAGAAATTCGCAAACTAGACAGTATGGGAACCAAACAGTTTGGTCAAAGCATAACAACAGGATCCCCTGGCCACTATATCACAAACAACCACACCACAGGTTCCGAAAGAGAAAAGGCCTAGGCAATATTTGTCACCGCCTGTCACTGAAGTTTCGTCAGAAGAATTCCAACTGCATACCAAGAGGTCTAAAACTAGTTCAGCTCCCGACCCGACTAGGGAAAAGGAAGTCCCATCTACTACAGTGACCAAGGTATATAGGCCATCCCTCAGTGCAAGCCTCCAACATATCATAACCTCAGCGTTGCCGAAGAAATCTACAGATACTCCATTAACCACCCAGCCGGGCAAGATAGGACTGAAGCTGAGCATCTTTGAGAAACACGATCTGATCAAGAAAAGGAATCAAACTCTGACCGACAACACTTGCACCCAGTTCTGGAAGCAGACGTCAACTGCACAACATAGGCTTCTATCAACATTTGACACTGAGAAGGGCAGAATGCATATGGCATTCCTCCAAGCACAGGTTCTAGATCCAAAGGTAATCACTGATTACAAAAGGGCCACTTTTGAATTCCAGACTAAGGATGTGCATCTGACCGATCAGATGGATCTGGACAAGTAAACATGAGAAATGGTTTTCTATACGCTGGCACATGCTTTCACTACTGCATCCAAATTGCAAGTATCCCTGAACAACATCCAAACACAGTTGAATTTGGAGAAGATATCGTCCTTTGCCAAGGACAACAGGATCAAGAATTTGGAGGAATTGGTCCTTAAGATCGGGTACGATCCCTCGAATGTGAAAGAAGCCGAGGAGATGATTAAAAAGAAAAATGTCGACATAGCCTCTTTAAGGAAACAATTGAAACTCCCACCAACAGAGGATTCACAGGTGAAGGAAATAGTAGAGACGGAAGGAGAAAAAGATGAAATGCTCAAACTAATCATGGAGCAAAATGCACAACTGAAGGAAATGGAAGTTGAGATGGAGAAGCTAGTAAAAGAGAAAGAACAGTTGAAGCTAATGGAAGTCATTCCATTGAGTGTAGTTCCTCTGTCAGGAGTGAGCACAACATCAGTAATAGAAATCCCATCAACGAATCCACTAACATCTCTAGAAAAGACAGGCGAATTAGCCAAATCTATGGAAAAGATGAACCTGCAGGAAACAGAGATTAGCAGGCTCAAAAAGGAGATTGAGAACCTTTAGGAACTCAAATATTCCTATCATATTAGCCTCTCTAAGGAAAAGCAGGTGTCAGACCAACTCAAACAAAAGTTAAAACATCTCCGGAAGCAAACAGTGGCAGGTAAAACTCTAGCCGAAGTTAAAGAAAGCGTCTGGACAGACATCACCAAGTCTATGAACGAGATATGGTCATTGATACAGATCATGTTTGAGAAAAATGAATTGGTGTAGAGAAGAAAACATGCCATTGAGAAGATCAGATCGGAATTGGGAGAGATTCCCACACAGGCTAATGAAATCATCAAGTTCCTAAATTCTAAGACCAGGGAGGAGCTGGAAGAGTTCAAAATTTAAGATAGAACAGATACCATCCTTGAGGTCAAGTGAGTTTTGACCAAGAGAGGATTGATGCTTCAGCTGGAAGAAAAGGTTCAGGTCATGGACCTAGGGGTACAAAGGTTTTTTAGTAAGATTGAGGCTCTACAGAAGAAAGGTCTTCCTAGTCCGAAGGTAATTAATGACAAATTGATGACACTCCCAGACTACAAAAAGAGACTGGCCGATGTGGCTAAGGACAGTTCAAAGTTTTTAGGAATTCAAGGTAGCATCACTGGCAAGGCATTTCTAGATGCGGTTCAGTGGGAAATCAGTATTCAACATGAGATTCGATACATATTCATCACCAAACCTACGTTCGCCAAGTACACAGAAATGGATGAAGTTTATTGAAGGCTACTCAAAGTGAACGTTCCCAGTCATCTTCGATGAAAACAAGTCTGTAAGTCTCAAGGACCAAAACCCCTAAACCTGAAGTCCCGAAGTCCTGAAATCTTCGGAGACGGAAGAACCATAGTAGATTTTATGGGCGACAGGTGTGTTGTGGGCCCAAAGAGTAAGGAAATCGAATTTTTAGAATTCAGGGATTGAAGCGACAAAGATTGGGAGTCGCTGCATCGTGAACTTCCGGTTCACAAAATTCTGAAAAAGTCTGGACCATTAGATCCAACTCATCGAGGATCGTTAGATCTCGTACAAGAAACTGTGCATCCGATTTCTGGGATTGTATAGACAAGAAGTTGGGAGTCACTGCATCATGAAGTTGTATAGACAAGAAGTTTCTTGGAACTACTAAAGTATGTTCCATTCATCAAAGATGAGGCTGTTAAAATTCAGAGGTATCTGAGTGGACTGCCACCTTCCATCGA
This sequence comes from Picea engelmannii, assembly GCA_009831015.1. Classification (NCBI taxonomy): domain Eukaryota; kingdom Viridiplantae; phylum Streptophyta; class Pinopsida; order Pinales; family Pinaceae; genus Picea; species Picea engelmannii. The sequence continues at coordinate 398,971 of ML778379.1, read as the reverse complement.
TGATAAGATTCAGTATGATGATCCTAAGAATATGGAAGAAACAATAAGAAGGGGGACATTATTGTATGAACAACAAAGAGAAAGGCTTACTTTTCAGAAGGCTTGGGATGATCAGAAGAAGTTTAGGAAAGAGAAGAGGCAGAAGGGAAACATGCCTCCCTTTTTCAGGAACAATCCTTAGGGACAACCATCTTTTAGGGAGCCCAGGAAGGTTGAAGTGGGTGAACAAATACCAAGACCACCACCTATGGAGTGTTGGGGTTGTAAAGGAAACCATAGGTACAGAGACTGCCCCCACAGAAAAGATAAAGTGAGAACCGTCCACAATGTTTAGCAAGCTAAAACAATGGAGGATATGGGTAGTAGAATGCCAAGGATCTACGCAGCCCTGGACAACAAGCAAGAAGAATTTCAATTGCACATGATTGAAGTGGAAGGTATGATTAACAACCAACCACTTATTATTTTAATTGATTCAGGGGCTAGCCATAGTTATGTAGATCCTAGGGTGGTGGAAAGTTTGCACTTATCAAAAAGAAAACATGAAAAGTCTTGGTTAGTGTAGTTGGCTACATGAACTAAGAGAAAGGTCACTGATTTGATTAAGTCTTGTTTCGTAGACATGGGTGGATTGAGCACTAAGACTGAATTGAATATTTTTCCTCTAGGCTCTTATGACTGCTTAATTGGGATGGACTAGTTGGACCAGCACCATGCCATTTTGGACTACCGTAACAAGACGTTTATATGCATGGATGAGGACGAAAATTGGAAAACAGTCCAAGGAATTCCCAGAGCCGTGGCTGTTAGAGAAATCTCAGCCATGCAACTGAAGAAGTGATACAGGAAAGGATGTCAATTATTTGCAGCTCATGTAGAAGAAGCATCCAGAGATGAAGTTGCCAATATTGGAGACCATGAAGTACTCACAGAGTTCAAGGATGTATTTCAGGAGGTAACTGGACTTCCTCCAAAGAGAGACATTGATTTTTCTATAAATTTGATGCCTGGAGCAGCTCCAGTTTCGAAAGCTCCTTATAGAATGAGTACGCCAGAGCTGAAAGAGTTGCAATTGTAGCTTGAAGAGATTCTGAAGAAGGGGTCAATTTTCCCCAACGTGCCACCTTAGGGTGCCCTAGTCCTATTCGTGAAGAATAAGGACGAAACTATGAGGTTGTGCATTGATTTCAAAGAGTTGAACAAAGTAAATGTCAAGAACAAGTATCCTCTGCCAAGGATCCATGATCTTTTCGATCAGTTGAAAGGTGCGAAAATATTTTCAAAGATAGATCTCAGATCTAGATATCACCAAGTGAGAATAAAGGATGAGGACATCAACAAGACCACCTTTAGAACAAGTTATGGTCGTTATGACTTCACAGTGGTGTCGTTTGGACTGTCAAACGCACCTGCTATTTTTATGTGCTTGATGAATGGTGTATTCAGGGACTATTTGGACAAGTTTGTCATAGTCTTCTTGGATGACATCTTGGTGTATTCCAAGTCAGAGGGAGAGCATGAAAAACACCTGAGGATGTTGCTACAAGTGTTGAGGGAACACCAGCTGTATGCCAAGCTGAGAAAATGCTTATTTTATCAAAGACATATCCATTACTTGGGTCATATTATTTCAGAGGACGGGATCGCTGTGTATCCTGAAATGGTTGAGGCCATCCGAGGATGGTCAACGCCAAGGAATGTGGTAGAATTTAGATATTTTATGGGTCTAGCGGGATACTATAGAAGGTTTATAGCAGGGTTCTCAAAGATAGCTCACCCTATCACTTCCTTGCAAAGGAAGGAGAAGAAGTTTCTGTGGAATTAAGAGTGTGAGAAGAGTTTTCAGCGATTGAATAAGTTGTTAACCAGCGCTCCAATCCTGAGGATTGTAGACCCAAATATGGATTTTATGGTATGCACACATGCGTGTAAAGAAGGGTTGGGAGGAGTTCTCATCCAAGAGGGATTTGTAATCTGTTATGAGTCCAGGAAGCTGAAAGAGCATGAAAATAATTATGCCACTCACGATTTGGAGTTGGCAACAATTGTTCACGCTCTGAGGAAATTGAGACATTACCTCATGGGAAGAAGATTCGAATTGAGAACAGACCACAACGGTCTGAAATATTTATTTGATCAACTGACTTTAAACGCTAGGCAAAGTAGATGGCTGGGGTTTCTGTGCGAATATGACTTTGATATCAAGCATATAAAAGGGAAGGAAAACAAGGTGGCTGATGCACTTAGCAGAAAAGTGCACGAATTACATGCTACAACCATTAGCATGTCCAGGACTGATATCAAGGATAGAGTTCTGGAAGCTGCAAATGTTGATTTGCAGTACAAAGACTTGGTAGCAAAGCTACAACATCGTGAGAGACCACAGAAAAAGGAAAGTTACACCTTGGAAGTTGATGGATTAATTCTGTATAAAAACAGAGTGTACATACCCAATGTCCATGAATTGAAGATAGAAATTTTAAAAGAAATGCATAATGTGACTTATGTAGGACACCCTGGATATCAGATGACTGTGGGAGCAGTCAAAAGCCATTATTTTTGGCCGGGTTTGAAGAAAGAAATCACTGAATACATCGCTAGATGTATGGAGTGCCAGAAAGTTAAGGCTGAGCATAGGCACCCAACAATGTTGCTGCAGAATTTACCCATTCCTGCGTGGAAATGGAAAGTGGTGACAATGGATTTTATTACAGGGTTGCCCAGAACAAGCAAGAAGCATGATTCAATCATGGTGGTGATGTAAGAGTTTACAAAAGTGCCCATTTTATTCCACTGAAAACCACTCACAAGGCAACAGATGTTGCTGATATCTTCTTAAAAGAAGTGGCACGCTTGCACATAATTCCTAAGACGATTGTGTCTGATAGGGACCCAAAATTCACCTCGAATTTCTAGAAAGGACTGTTCAAAGGATTCAGAATGAATCTTAATTTTAGTACAACATATCATCCTGAGTTTGATGGACAGACAGAGAGGGTGAACAAAGTAATAGAAGACATGTTGAGAATGTATGTGATGGAAAAACTGTCAAGGTGGGAAGACTACCTGCATTTGGAAGAATTATCCTACAATAATGGGTATCATGCATCATTGAAAATGAGCCCATTTGAATCATTTTATGGAAGAAATTGCAACACTCCAGTGAGTTGGGATAATCCAGCTGACAGAGCAGTAGTTGGGCCTAAGTTGCTCAAAGAGATGGAAGACCAAATGATAAGAATTAAACAGAATTTAAAAGCTACCCAGGACAGACAGAAAATTTATGTTGATAATAACAGAACCCACAAAGAATTGAAAGTGGGTGATCATGTTTTCTTGAAAGTGAAAACTAACAGGAGTTCCCTGATGTTGGGAAGTTGCGCCAAGTTGGTAGCAAGATTTTATGGGCCATTTGAAATCCTGTAAAGGATTGGGCCAGTTGCATACATGCTTGCATTACCTGCATCTATGACTGTACATAATGTGTTTCATGTTTCACTGCTTAAGAAATATATACCTGATGCTAATCATGTTATCGATTGGAATGTGATTCAGGTGGAACCAGAATTTTTCCTGCAAGTGCATCCTATGCACATATTGGACAGAAAAAGAAAACAGCTCTGGAATCGATCCATAGAGATTGTAAAGGTCCAATGGACTTGGTACGGTCCTGAGGACGCAACATGGGAGCATGAAGATGTTATGCGGGCAGAGTACCCACATCTTTTTGAAAATTTTGAAAAGATTGCAGAGACAGTGTAAGGTTGCATTGAGGACAGTGTAGAAATAAGGGGAGGGGGATTGCAATGTCCCCAAGGCCGAGCCCCTTTGTAAATATTGTTTATGAAATGAATTGTAATATGTTTTATAGGCTCGTGAGCCGAGTTTATATAAGCTAGTGGGCTTATGTGATTGTTAGGCCTGAGAGCCTAAGAGTTGAAGGCCAAGAGCCTGACTTTGTAGATGTATCCATGCAGAATATTAATAAAAATATAAACACCACTGCATGCAGTTCAAAATGATGAATGAGTGATGGGGGACTAAGCATCCATAGAGTGGGCAAGGAATTAGGGGCTGGAAGGTGGGAAAAGGGGCTAAGTGTTAAGCCTAGGGGATAAGCCTAGGGGCTTAAGCCTTGGGAATAATATTTTAATATTATTCCAAAAAGAATGTGAATAATATGATTTTACCCTAAGTTCTTTTGGAATGACATGTGACTTCCAAATGGTGGGAGGAGCGCACACTGATGGAAGCATGCAACGTCATGGGTGACAAGTGTCAACCTAGGTGCATGCAAATAAAAGGCTGAGATGGGTCGTGATGGGGGTTCGTCCTCCATTCTACCTTGATTTTATGAACTGTACGTTCGATCCGACCCTGGAAGAGATACCCCGTACATCCAACTGGAAGCCTCATTTGATTTGGGGGAAAAGTCTGTGTTGTTCTGAAAAGCCGATACACCCTCCTCTATTCTATACCATGGATTCTAAGTCAACCCTGCGTGGACAACTCGTCACACATCCCTGAGAACCAGAGCTTGAGTCTGTCCTGTGTTGCCAGATTGAGAAAATGGAATGTCCTGTTCCTGCTAAGCCTGGTTATGCTGTTGCACCTATTTGTTGTTGTCCTGGGGTGTTCGTGTCTGGATTCCTGTTGATTGTGTGGACGTGTAGTGTTTGACCCTATGTGGATTTTTGGCCAGTTGTGCAACACTCTCTCCAGGTGAGAGAAGTGTTTGAGTTTGGAAGAACAGGTTGCTTGGCTTGTGAGTGACTCTCTCCAGTTGAGAGAGTGTGCAGAGGAAGGAGAGAACTCCTGGAAGGAACCTTGTAGCTGCCACAGAGCTCAGAGACTTCCAGTTTGGTCTGTTGCTGAAACCCAAGGCAAGGGAGGTTAGTAGCCGAGGGACTATCTAGGTGACAGAGAAGGTGTATACTCTTGGGGTGGAGCAGACATGTGGGGAAGGAGAGTCTATGGGTAGTTAGTATGAGTGGTTCCTGGGAGAGAATTCCTTTCTTGTGACTGTGTGTTTTCCCTGTAACCTCAGCCTAGCCTAGGATTCCTTGTCTTGGGGTGGAGCTTAGTCCCAGCTCGGGGGTGAATTACTGCTGAGCTTGATGAGCAGCGCAGTCTAAGGCTGGGAGGTTCATGGAAGGCTTGCACTTGGTTGGTGAAATTACCACTGTTTTCAAAGATAAGTACCAGATGATGTTTCAATTATGTTTCTGCATGTATGTGTATTTATAATTATCATGTATTCTGCTGTGCATATGAATTAAGGTTAAAGCCATTGATTAATTATAATAGAAGTAGTTTTTATGCTTACTCTGAGTTTAGTTGTGAGTATTGTTATTCCGTGAAGTAGTGCCTATAGTATGGTATCAGAGCGATACAGTTACAACTTAAGGTGAAAGGGGGCGTTATAGTATGGTATCAGAGAGATTCAATTATAGCTTAAGGTGAAAAGGGGCATTACAATATGGTATCAGAGCCAATGTTTCGACATTGAGCCTAGATGGGCCAGTTGAGTGGTCTTTGGACCAAGGGCGTGAGGAGAAATTGTGTCTAAAGGACCAATTTCAGACCTTGGAATGATCCGGAGTGTCAAGGAGTTACTTGACTGTGTTTACAAAGCCCAGGAGGTGTAGTGGTGTTATGAAACCGCGACCAGTGTGGCATAAGGCCATAGGGAGAGAGGGCTCCACACCAGAAGTATTGGAGCCTTAGGATCTGTTCGGGAGGGAAGGTGAACCCTCGTGACTGTCAGATCTGGAGAACGTGCACAGGTTTTAAAATCCCTTTGGAGTTGCACAGGAACGTGGGAATTGTGATACACAAAATCTTGAAATTCGTCAGGACCGTCCATCGGGGGGGAAACATGTGGCTGCCGGTCGACGTTTCGACACCCAGAAAACTCAAGGGAAAGAACCCTTGTGTTCGCAAGTCGTGAAATAACGAAACTTGAAACCCCGAAACTAAAGAGAGGTGAACACCCTCGAAACGTCGAAAATATTTGCGTCGTAGATCGAAGAAAGGCCTAACTGTTGGATTTTTCTTGGAATGGACGTGGGCGCATGGATGTGTATCACGTGCCAGTGAGTTGAGAAGACAGACGAGAATGGTGGGACCCAATGATGTCACTCCTGAACGTGCCACTTGCCACTGTGGTTAAGGGCGACAGCTGTGCTGTGGGCTCGGAGAATAAAGTAAATCAGAATTTCGGAAGTTTGGGGTTGGAAAGGAAAACAAGTCTGTAAGTCTCAAGGACTGAAACCTCAAAACCCGAAGTCCCGAAATCTTCAGAGATGGAGGAACCGTAGCATATTTTAAGGGCGATAGCTGTGCTGTGGGCCCAGAGAGTAAGGAAACTGAATTTTTAGAATTCGAGGATTGAAGTGACAAATATTGGGAGGCGCTGCATTGTGAACTTCTGGTTCATGAATTTCTGAAAAAGTCTGGACCATTAGATCCAACTCATTGAGGATCGTTGGATCCCGTACAAGAAACCGTGTATCGGATTTCCAGGATTGTAGCGACAAGAAGTTGGGAGTCGCTGCATCGTGAACTCCCGTGTACCGAAACCCCGAAACCCGAAGTCCCAAAATTTTCTAAGGACAAAAGAACCATCACAGACTTAATTATTGGATCCTCGTGGACCAATACCCCAAAACCTGAAAAAAAATATGAGAGTCTCGTGGACCAAGACCCGGAAACCTGAAGTCCCGAAGGCCCGAAATTTGCAGAGTCGACAGATCTCAGAGAACTTTGTGAAGTCAAAACTCTGTTAGACCCAATTGACAAAATGTCACATGCTATTGTAGTCATCAGTCATATTAAATTATTCAATACATTTTTTTAATTTATATGGAATCTGGATTCTTGTATGTTATCCTATTTATTTTGAATATTCATTGTATGAATTAGAGTGGTAAATTACAGTACATGAGTCCACTTTGTAACATCCCCACTATAGTACCCAGTTTAATTAATACTTAACATAGATATAGTGTGTGGTGGCCAAGCGTTGTAATATGCAAATTGTATTTCTACGTTTTAATAATAAAATGTGATGCCAACTGCTAAGGGGACATGGACAGAGATAGGGGTTGAATTAATCCACAAGAGAGGGGAGGGTCTAGGAGAATGACCAAGRGGGGTCCAAGGGGGAATTACCCATGTCTATTAAAATCCACCCACATTCTTGAAATTTATTATCATTATGTATTAAACTCTATATTTTGATTGAGTGTTCCCAAAGCCAATCATTGAATGCAAGTATGAGGGTGGGTGTGAGAAGTCACATCCCATATTTATTGGGAGCATGGGGGTTGAGTACAATCAGCTTGGGGAAGTGTGTGAGTCAAGCAAGAAAGCCAAAGAGAGGAAATTTGTATGAGAAACTAACATAGCTTTGGACATTCAGTTTTTGTGCATGAACAGGTAGAGAGAAGAAAAAAGAGCTTGGCGCTAGAGCATCCATGGAGGGCGAATTCTGGAGCATTTTTGGAGCTGAAGATTGAAGAGCTAGGTTGTCATGCATGAAGAGTGAACTCCTGTTCTGTTAATATTATGGTAGCTTCGGGAGGTATGAACCTCTATGATGACCTATGACGAGATTAGAATCCTCCGGAAGGAAGCAAAGAATTGAAGGAAACCCTAGACAGGTTGTCGGCTGAACAAATATATTTATATTGAATTTAT
>ML778379.1:363809-391220 GCA_009831015.1 Picea engelmannii | reverse complement strand
ATTATGGTAGCTTCGGGAGGTATGAACCTCTATGATGACCTATGACGAGATTAGAATCCTCCGGAAGGAAGCAAAGAATTGAAGGAAACCCTAGACAGGTTGTCGGCTGAACAAATATATTTATATTGAATTTATTGATGCCCGGAAGGAGAAGTCGGCCCAGTTAGACTTGTCAGGTCGGCCCCAGTTAGACTGGCCAGTCCACTATAAATACAGGGCACCAGTTTCATTATTACACACTCTCAGAATTGCAGAGCCAGTTGTGTGCACTGCAGTTGGCAGTTTTGTGCGCAGGTCTCTGGGGAAAGTGGTGCGCTAGTTCTGGGTGGGATCATCTGTTCAGTTTTGTTTCTATTCTTTTGCTTGGTGCATTTAGCCTCTCTTGGCTATAGATTGCAGCCAGAATTCTCTTCTCGGTCAAGGTCAAGGTGCTTGGAGGGTGGCTTAAGGCTTGTGGTTGGGAGACGAGGGTATCGTCGTGGAGAGATTACCTCCAAAACAGAAGATGAACGGGAAGGAAGGGATGTCAACCTGGGAGTCGAAGGATCGAACTCCAATGGGCATGGAAAAGAGATGGATAAGGAAGGACATATGATGAAACTTATTGAAAGATTGTAGAAAGATGCCCAGGCTCACCGAGATGATAGTTGAAAGCTCATGAGGATCAGGGATCAGCAGGGTGAATTCAACTTAAATATGTTGAAGAGCCTAAAAATAATAGAAAGGAAGTTAGAGAAAGGGAGTGACTCAAGAGGGACAGAGAATTGCAGGACCACTGAGAGGAAAAGAAGATCAAGAAGTGTCAGGACCCCTGAGAGGAAAAGAAGATCGAGGAGTGGTAGCATATATCATCGTTGCTCCCCAAAGCATTCCAGTAGGGAGGCACGTAGTAGTTCAAGCCCATCCCCTACCAAAAAACACAGAAGATCTGGAGTGGATGAATTGAAAGGAGAGATGAAAGAGATCAAGCCTCCAATGTTTGATGGAGAACACAAGAAGGAGGAAGATGTCGAAACATGGTTGCTGGGCATGAAGAAATATTTTCAACTGCAAAATTATTCTGCTCATGCAGAAGGAATAATTGCGATGTATCAGCTAAAAGGAAAAGCATCCATGTGGTGGGATCAGTTTGTGCAGGTGTAGCACATCAGAGAGAAATATATCACCTGGAGGGATTTCAAGAGGTGTTTCGAGAAGAAATACCTGACTAAAAGATACTATGACATAAAGATGAAGGAGTTCTTCGAACTCAAGCTAGGAAGCATGACCATTGATGAATACGAACAAAGTTTCTGCGAACTACTGAAGTATGTTCCATTCATCAAAGATGAGGATGTCAAAATTCAGAGGTATATGAGTGGACTACCACCTTCCATCGGTGATAAGATTCAGTATGATGATCCTAAGACTTTGGAAGAAATAATAAGAAGGGTGAAATGCTTGTATGAAAAACAAAGAGAAAGGCCTACTTTTCAGAGGGCTTGGGATGATCAGAAGAAGTTTAGGAAAGAGCAGAGGCAGAAGGGAAATAGGCCTCCATTTTTCAAGAACAGTCCTTAGGGAAAACCATCTTTTAGGGAGCCCAGGAAGGCTAAAGTGGGTGAACAAATGCCAATACCACCACCTATGGAGTGTTGGGGTTGTAAAGGAAACCATAGGTACAGAGACTGCCCCCACTGAAAAGATAAAGTGAGAACCATCCACAATGTTCAGCAAGCTGAAACAGTGGAGGATATGGGTAGTAGCATGCCAAAGATCTACGAAGCTCTGGACAACAAGCAAGCAGAATTTCAATAGCACATGATTGAAGTGGAAGGTATGATTAACAACCGACCACTTATTATTTTAATCGATTAAGGGGCTAGCCATAGTTATGTAGATCCTAGGGTGGTGGAAAGTTTACACTTATCAAGAAGAAAACATGAAAAGTCTTGGTTAGTGCAGTTGGATACAAGAACCAAGAGGAAGGTCACTGATTTGATTAAGTCCTGTTTCGTAGACATGTGTGGATTGAGCACTAAGGCTGAATTGAATATTCTGCCTTTAGGCTCTTATGACTGCTTAATTGGGATGGATTGGTTGGACCAACACCATGCCCTTCTGGACTACTGTAACAAGAGGTTTACATGTCTGGATGAGGAGGAAAATCGGAAAACAGTCCAGGGAATTCCCAGAGCTATGGTTGTTAGAGAAATCTCAGCCATGCAGCTGAAGAAGTGCTACAAGAAAGGATGCTAATTATTTGCAGCTCGTGTAGAAGAAGCATCCAAAGATGAATTCACCAAGATTGGAGACCACGAAGTACTCAAAGAGTTCAAGGACGTATTTTAGGAGGTACCTGGACTACCTCCGAAGAGAGACATCAATTTTTCTATAAATTTGTTGCTTGGAGCAGTTACAGTTTCGAAAGCTCCTTATAGAATGAGTACGCCAGAGTTGAAAGAGTTGCAATTGTAGCTTGAAGAGATTTTGAAGAAGGAGTACATTCGCCCCAACATGTCACCTTGGGGTGCCCAGATCCTATTCGTGAAGAAGAAGGAATAAATTATGAGGTTTTTCATTGATTTCAGACAGTTGAACAAAGGCAGATCCATTACTTGGGTCATATTATTTCAAAGGAAGGGATCGCTGTGGATCCTGAAAAGGTTGAGGCCATCCTAGGATGGTCAGTTCCAAGGAATGTGGCAGAAGTTAGATATTTTATGGGTCTGGTAGGCTACTATAGAAGGTTTATAGCAGGGTTCTCAAAGATAGCTCACCCTATCACTTCCTTGCAAAGGAAGGAGAAGAAGTTTCAGTGGACTGAAGAGTGTGAGAAGAGTTTTCAGCGATTGAAGGAGTTGTTAACCAACGCTCCAATCCCAAGGATTGCAGACCCAAATATGGATTTTGTGGTATGCACAGATGCATGTAAAGAAGGGTTGGGAGGATTTCTCAGCCAAGAGGGATTTGTAATCTGTTATGAGTCTAGGAAGTTGAAAGAGCATGAAAAAAATTATTCCACTCACGATTTGGAGTTGGCAGCAATTGTTCACGCTCTGAGGAAATGGAGACATTACCTCATGGGAAGAAGATTCAAATTGAGAATAGACCACAATGGTCTGAAATATTTATTTGATCAACCGACTTTAAACGCTAGGAAAAGTAGATGGCTGAAGTTTCTGTGCGAATATGACTTTGATATAAAGCATATCAAAGGAAAGGAAAACAAGGTGGCTAATGCACTCAGCAGAAAAGTGCAGGAATTACATGCTACAACCATTAGCATGTACAGGACTAATATCAAGGATAGAGTTCTGGAAGCTACAAATGTTGATTTGTAGTACAACGACTTGGTAGCAAAGCTACAACAGCATGAGAGACCACATAAAAAGGAAAGTTACACCTTGGAAGCCGATGGATTACTTCTGTATAAAAACAGAGTGTACATACCCAATGTCCACGAATTGAAGCTGGAAATTTTAAGAGAAATGCATAATGTGACTTATGCTGGACACCTCGGATATCAGACGACTGTGGCAGCAGTCAAAAGCCATTATTTTTAGCCAGTTTTGAAGAAATAATCATTGAATACATTGCCAGATGTATAGAGTGCCAGAAAGTTAAGGCTGAGCATAGGCACGCAGCAGGGTTGTTGCAGCCTTTACCCATTCCTGAGTAGAAATGGGAAGTGGTGACAATGGATTTTATTACAGGGTTGCCCAGAACAAGCAAGAAGCATGATTCAATCATGGTGGTGGTGGACAAGCTTACAAAAGCTGCCCATTTTATTCTACTGAAAACCACTCACAAGGCAACAGATGTTGCTGATATCTTCTTAAAAGAAGTGGCACGCTTGGACGGAATTCCTAAGACGATTGTGTCTGATAGGGACTTGAAATTCACCTCGAATTTCTGGAAAGGACTGTTCAAAGGATTCAGAACGAATCTAAATTTTAGTACAACGTATCATCTTGAGTCTGATGGACATATAGAGAGGGTGAACAGAGTAATAGAAGACATACTGAGAATGTATGTGATGGAAAAAGCATTAAGGTGGGAAGACTACCTGCATTTGGTAGACTTCGGCTACAATAATGGGTGTCATGCATCGTTGAAAATGAGCCCATTTGAAGCACTTTATGGAAGAAAGTGCAACACTCCAGTGAGCTGGGATAATCTAGCTGACAGAGAAGTAGTTGGCCATGAGTTGCTCAAAGAGATGGAAGACCAAATGATAAGAATTAAACAGAATTTAAAAGCTACCCAGGACAGGCAGAAAAGTCATGTTGATAATAACAGAACCCACAGAGAATTCAAAGTGGGTGATCATGTTTTCCTGAAAGTGAAAATTAACAGGAGTTCCCTGAAGCTGGGAAGTTGCGCCAAGTTGGCAGCAAGATTTTGTGGGCCATTTGAAATCCTGGAAAGGATTGGGCCAGTTGCATACATGCTTGCATTACCTACATCTATGACTGTACATAATGTGTTTCATGTTTTACTGCTTAAGAAATATATGCCTGATGCCTATCATGTTATCTATTGGAATGTGATTCAGGGGGAACCAGAAGGTGTCCTGCAAGTGCATCCTATGCACATATTGGACAGGAAAATAAAACAGCTCCGAAATCGAGCCATAGAGCTTGTAAAGGTCCGATGGACCTGGTACGGTCATGAGGACGCAACATGGGAGCATGAAGATGTTATGCAGGCAGAGTACCCGCATATTTTTGAAAATTTTGAAAAGCTTGCAGAGACAGTGTAAGGTTGTACTGAGGACAATGCATAAATAAGGGGAGGGGGATTGTAATGTCCCCAAGGCCAATCCCCTTTGTAAATATTGTTTATGAAATGAATTGTAATATGTTTTATAGGCTGGTGAGTTGAGTTTATATAAGCTAGCGGGCTTATGTGATTGTTAGGCTTGAGAGCCTAAGAGTTGAAGCACAAGAGCATGACTTTGTACATGTATCCATGCATAACATTAATAAAAATATAAAGACCACCGCGTGCAGGCCGACACAATGAATGATTGATGGGGGACTAAGCATCCATAGAGTGGGCAAGGATTATTGGCTGGAAGGTGGGAAAAGGGGCTAAGTGTTAAGCCTAGGGGCTATGTCTTGGAGCTTAATCCTTGGGAATAATATTTTAATATTATTCCAAAAAGAATGTGAATAATATGTTTTTACCCTAAGTTCTTTTGGAATGATATGTGACTTCCAAATGGTGGGAGGAGTGCATGCTGATGGAAGCATGCAGCTTCAGAGGTGAAAAGTGTCAACCCAGGCGCATGCAAATAAAAGGTTGAGGTGAGCCGTGATGGGGGTTTGTCCTCCATTCTACCTCGATTTTCTAAACCGTACGTCCGGTCCGACCTTGGAAGAGAGACCCTGTACATCCTATGAACTGAAAGCCTATGTTGATTTGGGGGAAAAGTATGTGTTGTTCTGAAAAGCCGGTACACCCTCCTCTGTTCTATACTATGGAGTGTGAGTCGACCCTACGTGGACAACTCGTCACACATCCCTGAGAACCAGAGCATGAGTCTATCCTGTGTTGCCAGATTGAGAAAACAAAATGTCCCATTCCTGCTATGCCTGGTTATGTTGTTGCACCTGTCTGTTGTTGTCCTAGGGTGTTCATGTCTAGATTCCTGTTGATTGAGTGGACGTGTAGTGTTTGACCCTATGTGTCTTGTTGGCCAGTTGTACAACACTCTCTCTCCAGGTGAGAAGGTGTTTGAAGTTGGAAGAATAGGTTTCTTGTTCTGTGAGCGACTCTCTCCAGGTGAGAGATTGTGGAGAGGAAGGAGAGAACTCCTGGAAGGAACCTTGTAGCTGCCATAGAGCTCAGAGACTGCCGGTTCAGTTTGTTGCTGAAACCCAAGGCAAGGGAGGTTAGCAGCTGAGGGACTGTCTAGGTGACAGAGAAGGTGTATACTCCTCGGGTGGAATAGGCATGTGGGGAAGGAGAGTCTGGGAAAGGTGTATAATCAAGCTAGGCAGCATGACCATTGATGAATACGAAGGAAGTTTCTTGGAACTACTGAAGTATGTTATATTCATCAAAGATGAGGCTATCAAAATTTATAGGTATTTGAGTGGAATGCCACCTTCCATCGGTTTTAAGATTGAGTATGATGATCCTACGACTATGGAAGAAACAATAAGAAGGGTGAAATGCTTGTATGAACAAAAAAGAAAAAGGCATACTTTTTGGAAGGCTTGGGATGACCAGAAGAAGTTCAGGAAAGAGTAGAGGAAGAAGGGAAACAATCCTCCCTTTTTCAGGAATAGGCCTAAGGGACATCCATCTTTTAGGGAGCTTAGGAAGGCTAAAGTGGGTGAACAAATTCCAAGACCGCCAGCTATGGAGTGTTGGGGTTGTAAAGGAAACCATAGGTACAGAGATTGCCCCCACATAAAAGATAAAGTGAGAACCATCCACAATGTTCAGCAAGCTGAAACAATGGAGGATATGGGTAGTATAATTCCAAGGATATACACAGCCTTGGACAACAAGCAAGCAGAATTTCAATCACACATGATTGAAGTGGAAGGTATGATTAACAACCGACCACTTATTATTTTAATTGATTAAGGGGCTAGCCATAGTTATGTAGATCCTAGGGTGGTGGAAAGTTTGCACTTATCAAGAAGAAAACATGAAAAGTCTTGGTTAGTGCAGATGGCTACAAGAACCAAGAGGAAGGTCACTGATTTGATTAAGTCCTGTTCCGTAGGCATGGGTGGATTGAGCACTAAGACTGAATTGAATATTCTGCCTTTAGGCTCTTATGACTGCTGAATTGGGATGGACTAGTTGGACCAACACCATGCCCTTTTGGACTTCCATAACAAGAGGTTTGCATGCCTGGATGAGGAGGAAAATCGGAAAACAGTCCAAGGAATTCCAAGAGCCATGGATGTTAGAGAAATATCATCCATGCAACTGAAGAAGTGTTACAGGAAAGGCTGTCAATTATTTGCAGCTCGTGTAGAAGAAGCATCCATAGATGAAGTCACCAAGATTGGAGACCATTTAGTACTCACAAAGTTCAAGGACATATTTCAGGAGGTACCTGAACTACCTCCAAAGAGAGACATCGATTTTTCTATAAATTTGATGCCTGGAGCAGCTCCAGTTTCGAAAGCTCCTTATAGAATGAGTACGCCAGAGTTGAAAGAGTTGCAATTGCATCTTGAAGAGCTTCTGAAGAAGGGGTACATTCACCCCAGCATGTCACCTTGGGGTGCCCCGTTCCTATTCATGAAGAAGAAGGATGAAACTATGAGGTTGTGCATTGATTCTAGACAGTTGAACAAAGTAACTGTCAAGAACAAGTATCCTTTGCCAAGGGTCGATGATATTTTCGATCAGTTGAAAGGTGTGGAAATATTTTCAAATATAGATCTCAGATCTGGATATCACCATGTGAGAATAAAGGATGAGGACATCAGCAATACTGCCTATAGAAAAAGGTATGGTCATTACGAGTTCACAGTTGTGCCGTTTGGACTGTCAAACACACCTGCTATTTTTATGTGCTTGATGAATGGTGTATTCAAGGACTATTTGGACAAGTTTGTCACAGTCTTCCTGGATGACATCTTGGTGTATTCCAAGTCAGAGGGAGAGAATGAACAACACCTGAGGATGGTGTTGCAAGTTTTGAGGGAACACCAGCTGTATCCCAAGATGAGAACATGCTTATTTTATCAAATGCAGATCCATTACTTGGGTTGTATTATTTCAGAGGAAGGGATCGTTGTGGATCCTGAAAAGGTTGAGGCCATCCTAGGATGGTCAGTTCCAAGGAATGTGGCGAAAGTTAGATGTTTTATGGGTCTGGCAGGCTACTATAGAAGGTTTATAGCAGGGTTCTCAAAGTTAGCTCACCCTATCACTTCCTTGCAAAGGAAGGAGAAGAAGTTTCAGTGGACTGAAGAGTGTGAGAAGAGTTTTCAGTGATTGAAGCAGTTGTTAACCAACACTCCAATCGTGAGGATTGCAGACCCAAATATGGATTTTTTGGTATGCACAGATGCGTGTAAAGAAGGGTTGGGAGGAGTTCTCAGCCAAGAGAGATTTGTAATCTATTATGAGTCCAGGAAGCTAAAAGAGCATGAAAAGAATTATGCCACTCATGATTTGGAGTTGGCAGAAATTGTTCACGCTCTAAGGAAATGGAGACATTACCTCATGGGAAGAAGATTCAAATTGAGAATAGACCACAACGGTCTAAAATATTTATTTGATCATCCGAATTTAAACGCTAGGCAAAGTAGATGGCTAGAGTTTCTATGCGAATATGACTTTGATATCAAGCATATCAACATTCAGCAGAAAAGTGCACGAATTACATGCTACAACCATTAGCCTGTACAGGATTGAAATCAAGGATAGAGTTCTGGAAGGTGAAAATGTTGATTTTCAATACAATGACTTGGTAGCAAAGCTACAATGTCGTGAGAGACCACAGAATAGGGAAAGTTACACCTTGGAAGCTGGTGGATTACTTCTGTATAAAAACAGAGTGTACATACCCAATGTCCACAAATTGAAGCTGACAATTTTAAGAGAAATGCATAATGTGACTTATGCTGGACACCCTGGATATTAGAATACTGTGGAAGCAGTCAAAAGCCATTATTTTTGGTCGAGTTTGAAGAAAGAAATCGCTAAATACATCGCCATATGTATGGAGTGACAGAAAGTTAAGGCTGAGCATAAGCACCCAACAGGGTTGCTGCAGCCTTTACCCATTCCTGAGTGGAAATGGGAAGTGGTGACAATGGATTTTATTACAGGGTTGCCCAGAACAAGCAAGAAGCATGATTCAATCATTGTGGTGGTGGGCAAGCTTACAAAAGCTGCCCATTTTATTCCACTCAAAAACACTCACAAGGAAACATATGTTCTGGATATCTTCTTAAAAGAAGTGGCACTCTTGCACGAAATTCCTAAGATGATTGTGTCTGATAGGGACCCGAAATTCACCTCAAATTTTTCGAAAGGACTATTCAAAGGATTCAGAACGAATCTGAATTTTAGTACAACGTATCATCCTGAGTCTGATGGACAAACATAGAGGGTGAATAGAGTAATATAAGACATGCTGAGAATGTATGTGATGGAAAAACCATCAAGGTGGGAAGACTACCTGTATTTGGTAGAATTCGCCTACAATAATGGGTATCATGCATCGTTGAAAATGAGCCCATTTAAAGCACTTTATGGAAGAAAGTGCAACACTCTAGTTAGTTGGGATAATCCAACTGACAGAGAAGTAGTTGGGCCTGAGTTGTTCAAAGAGATGGAAGACCAAATGATAAGAATTAAACATAATTTAAAAGCTACCCAGGACAGGCAGAAAAGTCATGTTGATAATAACAGAACCCACAAAGAATTCAAAGTGGGTGATCATGTTTTCCTGAAAGTGAAAACTAACAGGAGTTCCCTGAAGCTGGGAAGTTGCACCAAGTTGGAAACAAGATTTTGTGGGCCATTTGAAATCCTGGAAAGGATTGGGCCAGTTGCATACATGCTTGCATTACCTGCATCTATGACTTTACATAATGTGTTTCATGTTTTACTGCTTAAGAAATATATGCCTGATGCTAATCATGTTATCGATTGGAATGTGATTCAGGTGGAACTAGAAGGTGTCCTGCAAGTGCATCCTATGTGCATATTGGACAAGAAAAGAAAAATCTTCGAAATCGATCCATAGAGCTTGTAAAGGTCCAATGGACTTGGTACGATCATGAGGACACAACATGGGAGCATGAAGATGTTATGCAAGCAGAGTACCCGCATCTTTTTGAAAATTTTGAAAAGCTTGCAGAGACAGTGTAAGGTTGTATTGATGACAATGCATTAATAAGGGGAGGGGGATTGTAATGTCCCCAAGGCTGAGCCCCTTTGTAAATATTGTTTATGAAATGAATTGTAATATGTTTTATAGGCCGGTGAGTTGAGTTTATATAAGCTAGCGGGCTTATGTGATTGTTAGGCTTGAGAGCCTAAGAGTTGAAGGACAAGAGCATGACTTTGTACATGTATCCATGCAGAACATTAATAAAAATATAAAGACCACCGCGTGCAGGCCGACACAATGAATGATTGATGGGGGACTAAGCATCCATAGAGTGGGCAAGGAATTTTTGGCTGGAAGGTGGGAAAAGGGGCTAAGTGTTAAGTCTAGGGGCTAAGTCTTGGGGCTTAAGCCTTGGGAATAATATTTTGATATTATTCCAAAAAGAATGTGAATAATATGTTTTTACCCTAAGTTCTTTTGGAATGATATGTGACTTCCAAATGGTGGGAGGAGTGCACGCTGATGGAAGCATGCAACTTCACAGGTGACAAGTGCCAACCTAGGCGCATGCAAATAAAAGGCTGAGATGAGCCGTGATGGGGGTTCCTCCTCCATTCTACCTCAATTTTCTAAACCGTACATCCGGTCCAACCCTGGAAGAGAGACCCTATACATCCTCTGAACTGAAAGCCTATGTTGATTTGGGGGAAAAGTCTGTGTTGTTCTGAAAAGTTGATACACCCTCCTCTATTCTATACTATGGAGTGTGAGTCGACCTTGTGTGGACAACTCGTCACACATCCCTGAGAACTAGAGCATGAGTCTATCCCATGTTGCCATATTGAGAAAACAGAATGTCCCATTCCTGCTAAGCCTGGTTATGCTGTTGCACCTGTCTATTGTTGTCCTAGGGTGTTCGTGTCTGGATTCTCGTTGATTGAGTGGACGTGTAGTGTTTGACCCTATGTGTCTTGTTGGCTAGTTGTACAACACTCTCTCTAGGTGAGAGAGGTGTTTGAAGTTGGAAGAATAGGTTTCTTGGCCTGTGAGCGACTCTCTCCAGGTGAGAGAGTGTGGAGAGGAAGGAGAGAACTCCTGGAAGGATCGCTGTAGCTGCCACAGAGCTCGGAGACTGCTGGTCCGGTTTGTTGTTGAAACCCACAACAAGGGAGGTTAGTAGCTAAGGGACTGTCTAGGTGACAAAGAAGGTGTATAATCCTCAGTTGGAATAGACATGTGGGGAAGGAGAGTCTGGGAAAGGTGTATACTCAAGCTAGGCAGCATGACCATTGAAGAATATGAACGAAGTTTCTTGGAACTACTGAAGTATGTTCCATTCATCAAAGATGAGGCTGTGAAAATTCAAAGGTATCTGAGTGGACTACCACCTTCCATCGGTTTTAAGATTCAGTATGATGATCCTAAGACTATGGAAGAAACAATAAGAAGGGTGAAATGCTTGTATGAACAAAAAAGAAAAAGGCCTACTTTTTGGAAGGCTTGGGATGACCAGAAGAAGTTTAGGAAAGAGTAGAGGCAGAAGGGAAACAAGCCTCCCTTTTTCAGGAATAGTCCTAAGAGACATCCATCTTTTAGGGAGCCTAGGAAGGCTAAAGTGGGTGAACAAATGCCAAGACCGCCAGCTATGGAGTGTTGGGGTTGTAAAGGAAACCATAGGTACAGAGATTGCCCCCACATAAAAGATAAAGTGAGAACCGTCCACAATGTTCAGCAAGATGAAACAGTGGAGGATATGGGTAGTAGAATGCCAAGGATATATGCAGCCCTGGACAACAAGAAAGTAGAATTTCAATCACACATGATTGAAGTGGAAGGTATGATTAACAACCGACCACTTATTATTTTAATTGATTAAGGGGCTAGCCATAGTTATGTAGATCCTAAGGTGGTGGAAATTTTTCACTTATCAAGAAGAAAACATGAAAAGTCTTGGTTAGTGCAGATGGCTACAAGAACCAAGAGGAAGGTCACTGATTTGATTAAGTCCTGTTTCGTAGACATGGATGGATTCAACACTAAGGCTGAATTGAATATTCTTCCTTTAGGATTTTATGACTGCTTAATTGGGATGGACTGGTTGGACCAACACCTTGCCCTTTTGGACTGCCGTAACAAGAGGTTTGCATGCCTGGATGAGGAGGAAAATTAGAAAACAGTCCAAGGAATTCCAAGAGCCGTGGATGTTAGAGAAATCTTAGCCATGCAGCTGAAGAAGTGCTACAGGAAAGGCTGTCAATTATTTGCAGCTCGTGTAGAAGACGCATCCAGAGATGAAGTCACCAATATTGGAGACCATTTAGTACTCACAGAGTTCAAGGACGTATTTCAGGAGGTACCTGAACTACCTCCAAAGAGAGACATCGATTTTTCTATAAATTTGATGCCTGGAGCAGCTCCAGTTTTGAAAGCTCCTTATAGAATGAGTACGCCAGAGATGAAAGAGTTGCAATTGTAGCTTGAAGAGATTCTGAAGAAGGGGTACATACACCCCAGCGTGTTACCTTGGGCTGCCCCAGTCCTGTTTGTGAAGAAGAAGGATGAAACTATGAGGTTGTGCATTGATTCCAGACAGTTGAACAAAGTAACTGTCAAGAACAAGTATCCTCTGCCAAGGGTCGATGATATTTTCGATCAGTTGAAAGGTGTGGAAATATTTTCAAAGATAGATCTCAGATCCGGATATCACCAGGTGATAATAAAGGATGAGGACATCAGCAATACCGCCTATAGAACAAGGTATGGTCATTACGAGTTCACAGTGGTGTCGTTTGGACTGTCAAATGCACCTACTGTTTTTATGTGCTTGATGAATGGTGTATTCAGGGACTATTTGGACAAGTTTGTCATAGTCTTCCTAGATGAAATCTTGGTGTATTCCAAGTCAGAGGGAGAGCATGAACAACACCTGAGGATGGTGCTGCAAGTGTTGAGGGAACACCAGCTGTATCCCAAGCTGAGAAAATGCTTATTTTATCATAGGCAGATCCATTACTTGGGTCATATTATTTCAGAGGAAGGGATCGTTGGTAGCAATTGTTCACAATTTGGAGTTGGCAGCAATTGTTCACGCTCTGAGGAAATGGAGACATTACCTCATGGGAAGAAGATTCGAATTGAGAATAGACCACAACGGTCTGAAATATTTATTTGGTCAGCCGAATTTAAACGCTAGGCAAAGTAGATGGCTAGAGTTTCTGTGCGAATACGACTTTGATATCAAGCATATCAGCATTCAGCAGAAAAGTGCATGAATTACATGCTACAACCATTAGCCTGTACAGGATTGAAATCAAGGATAGAATTCTGGAATGTGCAAATGTTGATTTGCAATACAATGACTTGGTAGCAAAGCTACAACATCATGAGAGACCACAGAAAAGGGAAAGTTACACCTTGGAAGCTGATGGATTACTTCTGTATAAAAACAGAGTGTACATACCCAATGTCCACAAATTGAAGCTGGCAATTTTAAGAGAAATGCATAATGTGACTTATGTTGGACACCCTGGATATCAGAATACTGTGGCAGCAGTCAAAAGCCATTATTTTTGGTCGGGTTTGAAGAAAGAAATCGCTAAATACATCGCCATATGTATGGAGTGCCAGAAAGTTAAGGCTGAGCATAGGCACCCAGCAGGGTTGCTGCAGCCTTTACCCATTCCTGAGTGGAAATGGGAAGTGGTGACAATGGATTTTATTACAGGGTTGCCCAGAACAAGCAAGAAGCATGATTCAATCATTGTGGTGGTGGACAAGCTTACAAAAGCTACCCATTTTATTCCACTCAAAACCACTCACAAGGCAACATATGTTTTGGATATCTTCTTAAAAGAAGTGGCACGCTTGCACGAAATTCCTAAGACAATTGTGTCTGATAGGGACTCGAAATTCACCTCAAATTTCTAGAAAGGATTGTTCAAAGGATTCAGAACGAATCTGAATTTTAGTACAGGGTATCATCCTGAGTCTGATAGACAGACATAGAGGGTGAATAGAGTAGTAGAAGACATGCTGAGAATGTATGTGATGGACAAACCATCAAGGTGGGAAGACTACCTGCATTTGGTAGAATTCGCCTACAATAATGGGTATCATGCATCGTTTAAAATGAGCCCATTTGAAGCACTTTATGGAAGAAAGTGCAACACTCCAGTGAGCTGGGATAATCCAACTGACAGAGCAGTAGTTGGGCCTGAGTTGCTCAAAGAGATGGAAGACCAAATGATAAGAATTAAACTGAATTTAAGAGCTACCCAGGACAGGCAAAAAAGTTATGCTGATAATAACAAAACCCACAGAGAATTCAAAGTGGGTGATCATGT
This sequence comes from Picea engelmannii, assembly GCA_009831015.1. Lineage (NCBI taxonomy): Eukaryota > Viridiplantae > Streptophyta > Pinopsida > Pinales > Pinaceae > Picea > Picea engelmannii. Next base: position 377,075 of record ML778379.1, on the reverse strand, counting down.
TTTCCTGAAAGTGAAAAATAACAGGAGTTACCTGAAGCTGGGAAGTTGCGCCAAGTTGGCAACAAGATTTTGTGGGCCATTTGAAATCCTGGAAAGGATTGGGCCAGTTGCATACATGCTTGCATTACCTGCATCTATGACTATACATATTGTGTTTCATGTTTCACTTCTTAAGAAATATATACCTGATGCTAATCATGTTATCGATTGGAATGTGATTCAGGTGGAACTAGAAGGTGTCCTACAAGTGCATCCTGTGCGCATATTGGACAGGAAAAGAAAACAGCTCTGGAATCGAGCCATAGAACTTGTAAAGGTCCAATGGACCTAGTACGGTCCTGAGGACGCAACATGGGAGCATGAAGATGTTATGCGGGAAGAGTACCCGCATCTTTTTGAAAATTTTGAAAATCTTGCAGAGATAGTGTAAGGTTGCACTGAGGACAGTGTAGAAATAAGGGGAGGGGGATTGTAATGTCCCCAAGGTCGAGCCCCTTTGTAAATATTGTTTATGAAATGAATTGTAATATGTTTTATAGGTTGGTGAGCCGAGTTTATATAAGATAGTGGGTTTATGTGATTGTTAGGTCTGAGAGCCTAAGAGTTGAAGGCCAAGAGCCTGACTTTGTACATGTATCCATGCAGAACATTAATAAAAATATAAATACCACCACGTGCAGGATGACACGATGAATGAGTGATGGGGGACTAAGCATCCATAGAGTGGGCAAGGAATTAGGGGCTGGAAGGTGGGAAAAGGGGCTAAGTGTTAAGCCTAGGGGCTAAGTCTTGGGGCTTAAGCCTTGGGAATAATATTTTAATATTATTTCAAAAAGAATGTGAATAATATGTTTTTACCCTAAGTTATTTTGGAATGACATGTGACTTCCAAATGGTGGGAGGAGCACACGCTGATGGAAGCATGCAGCTTCACGGGTGACAAGTGTCAACCCAGGCACATGCAAATAAAAGGCTGAGATGAGCCGTGATGGGGGTTCCTCCTCCATTCTACCCCAATTTTTTGAACAGTATGTCTGGTCTGACCCTGGAAGAGAGACCTAATACATCCTCTGAACCGGAAGCCTATGTTGATTTGGGGGAAAAGTTTGTGTTGTTCTGAAAATCTGGTACACCCTCCTCTGTTCTATACCGTGGAGTCTGAGTCGACCCTTCGTGGACAACTCGTCACACATCCATGAGAACTAGAGAGTGAGTCTATCACGTGTTGCCAGATTGAGAAAACAGAATGTCCCGTTCCTGCTAAGCTTGATTATGCTGTTGCACCCGTTTGTTGCTGTCCTGGGGTGTTCATGTCTGGATTCCCGTTGATTGTGTGGACGTGTATTGTGTGACCCTGTGTGCCTTGTTGGCCAATTGTACAAAACTCTCTTTAGGTGAGAGAGGTGTTTGAATTTGGAAGAACAAGTTGCTTGGACTGTGAGTGACTCTCTCCAGGTGAGAGAGTGTGGAGAGGAAGGAGAGAACTCCTGGAAGGAACCCTATAGCTGCCACAGAGCTCAGAGACTTCTGGTCTGATCTGTTGTTGAAACCCAAGGCAAGGGAGGTTAGCATCTGCGGGACTATCTAGGTGACAGAGAAGGTGTATACTCCTGAGGTGGAACATGCATGTGGGGAAGGAGAGTCTATGGGCAGTGAGTATGAGTGGTTGCTAGGAGAGAATTCCTTCCTTGTGACTGTGTGTTTTCCCTGTAACCTCAGCCTAGCCTAGGATTCCTTGTCCTGGGGTGGAGCTTATTCCTAGCTCGGGGGTGACCTCCTGCTGAGCTTGATGAGTAGCGTGGTCTAAGGCTGGGAGGTTCATGGAAGGCCTACACCTGGTTGTTGGAATTACCATCGTTTTCAAAGATAAGTACCAGATGATGTTTCAATTATGTTTATGCATGTCTGTGTATTTATAATTATCATGTATTTTTTTGTGCATATGAATTAAGGTTAAAGCCATTGTTTAATTATAATAGCAGTAGTTCTTATGCTTACTCTGAGTTTAGTTGTGAGTATTGTTATTCCGCGAAGTAGCGCCTACAGTATGGTATCAGAGCGATGCAGTTACAGCTTAAGGTGAAAGGGGGCGTTACAGTATGGTATCAGAGCGATACAGTTACAGCTTAAGGTGAAAGGGGGCATTACAATACCTAATGTCCAGGAATTGAAACTTATGATTTTGCATGAGATGCATAATGTGCCTTATGCAGGGCACCCTGGATATCATAAAACTGTGGTAGCAGTCAATAGCCATTATTTTTTCCAGGTATGAAGAAAGAGATTGAAAAATACATCGCTAGATGTATGGAGTGTCAGAAGGTTAAATATGAACACATGAACCAAACAGGGTTGCTACAACCTTTACCCATTCTTGAGTGGAAGTGGGAAGTGGTGACAATGGATTTCATCACAGGATTGCCCAGAACCGGAAAGAAACATGATTCAATCATGGTGGTGGTGGGAAAGCTTACAAAAACTACCCATTTTATTCCATTAAAGACTACTCACAAGGTAACTAATGTTACTGGTATTTTTATGAGGGAAATAACACGATTTCATGATATTCTAAAGACAATTGTGTCTGACAGGGACCCAAAATTTACCTCCAAGTTCTGGAAGGGGTTGTTCAAAGGATTCAAAATGAATCTGAACTTCAACACTGCTTATCATCCTGAATCTAATGGGAAAACAGAGAGGGTGAACCAAGTGATAGAAGAAATGCTAAGGATGTATGTGATGGGCAAACCGTCTAAATGGGAAGAATACCTACACTTGGTAGAATTTGCCTACAAAAATGGGTATCAAGCATCACTAAAGATGAGCCCGTTTGAATCACTTTATGACAAAAAGTGCAATACTCTAGTAAGTTGGGGTAATCTAGCTGATAGAGCAGTGGTTGGACTAGATTTTCTCAAGGAAATGGAAGAACAAATGATGAATATTAAGCAGAATTTGAAAGCTACCCAATATAGGCAGAAGAGTTATGTCGATAAGAACATAATCCACAAGGAGTTCAAAGTGGGTGATCATGTTTTTCTGAAAGTAAAAGCTAATAGAAGTTCCCTGAAGCTGAGAAATTGTTCCAAGTTGGCATCCAAATTTTGTGGACCATTTGAAATCCTAGAAAGGATAGGACCAGTTTCATATATGATTAGATTACCTGCATCCATGATTGTACATAATTTGTTTTATATTTCATTGCTTAATAAATATATACCTGATGCTAATCATGTAATCGATTGGAATGTGATTTAGGTGGAGCAAGAAGGCGTCTTGCAGGTGCATCCGGTGCGTATACTGGATCGAAAAATAAAGCAACTCTGGAATCAGGCCATAGGACTTGTAAAAGTCCAGTGGACCTGGTACGGTCCTAAGGACGCAACATGGGAGTATGAAGATGCTATGCAGGTAGACTACCCACATATTTTTTGAAGATTTTGGAAATCTTGCTGTTGTTTTGTAAATAAGTTGCACTGAGGACAGTGCAAAAATAAGGGGAGGGGATTGTAATACCCCAAGACCGATTGCCTTCTGAGTTGTAATTTTTTCTTATAGGTTGGTGAGCCAAGTGGTTGTAAGCTGAAAGACTTATGTGTTATTAGGCTGGTGAGACAGATGCCAAGGCCAGGAGCCTGATATTTTGTTTGTATATGTAATTATGAATATTATTAATAAAAATATAAACACTACTGTGTGTAGACCCTCCACGAAGAAGATTTATGGGGGACTAAGCTCCACTAGGTAGGGTAAGGAAGGGGGGCTAAGTAGTTGGGGCTAGGGGCTAAGCTAGGGGGATTACCTCTAGAGGAATAATATTTTAATATTGTTTCCTGAAGAATAAAGTGAACATTACATGTTCACTTTTATCCTATGTTCCTGGTGGCTAGGGACGTAAGCTAAATGGAGCGCATGCAGCTCTAGGAAGAAAAGTGTTGACATGGGCTCATGCATCTAAAAACAGAAGCGTCAATTGAGTTGGGGGTCGCTCTTTCATTCTGCGATCATTTGTCTGAGTGGTTGTTCATACTCTGTCGGAACCATTCTTGCCTCTGTGTTTGCATATTAATACCCGCACATGGTGAAGGGAACCCTCGCAGGAAGGTTGGCCATCCCATCATTCTCCCATCCTGTACGTGAATTGTTCTTGCCTCTACGTTGTTTGACCCCAACATACCTCTCCCAGCTCTGAAACCAGAAATGAGAAAGTCGTCCTGTGTAGTCACCTGAACTGTATTGTGACTTAGCATTAGGTTGTTGTCTTGTTTGGTGTCCATACCCGTTTTTCCCTATTGACGTTGTTGTTGCTGTTGTTGTTGCTATTGCTTTTGTTGTTTTTTTTACTATTGATGTTGCTGTCAATCATACCTGGCTGTAGCTGAGTCAAAGACTAGTTATTAGACCTGTGAGAAGCTCTCCTAGGTGAGAGAGTCTGTTGGGAAGTGAGTTCTCCTAGAAGGGAGTCCCATAGCATTTGCAATACTCTGATACTTCTGTTCCATCATGTTGTTGAAGCCCAAGGTAAGGGAGGTGTACTGGCTAATGGACTTGTATTAGTAAAGGTGTATCCTCTTGGGGTGGAGCATGTGTGTGTGGATTGAGGTTTTGTGTGTTGTAGGTGTAAGTGGCTCCTGGGATAAAAGATCCTTCCTGTTGCTTTGTGCAACTTTCTTGTTGTCCTTTCCAAGCCTAGAATTACCTTGCCGATGGAGTTTAGTCCCAGCTCAGGGGTGACCTATTGCAGAGAGTGATGAGTAGTGCGATATAAGGATGGGAGGTTCATGGAAGGTATGCACACAATTGGTGGATTTACTCGAGATAAAAGATAAGTAGCATAACCGTGTTTGATTATGTAGTTAAAATATGTTGTTGTGATGTTGTATTTCTTCATGTATTCCGTTGCATGTATGAATTTCTCTTAATTCTATTTAAGTCTGTATGATGGGAGTAATTCTATGTTAGTTGTGTTAATTTCATTAGTATGTAGATATTTTTTTATAAGCTGTAAATTCCACATGGTAGCATTACCCGGTCTGTGGATGGCCGAGGATGTTACATATTATATAATAAAAACATTATAAACATATGTTTAAAACTTAATTTAAATTTTTTCAACAATTTCTTCCTAGGAAAAAAGTGATCCATTCCCAATGTATTTTTGATGACCCTATTCCAAAGAAAAGACCCAGATCGCATCATGGAATGAGACTTAATTTCTTCATAACCAAAACCCTTGCAATTGTGCCAAGCTTTGTGCTTGCTTTAGCCAACAACAATCTATGCCACCATGACAACTCAACTCCACCATGTCATTAGAAACATGCAAATGAGTGGATGCACACAAAATATCAAGTGGGTGATCAACGTTTATTTGATCATCAACAAATCCATGCCTACGATATTAATCAATTCTAACTCATAGAATGAACTTGCTAGGCAAGTTGACTTTGTACTCCAAAGTAGTGATCAAACTTTGGTAATACGTTGAATATGGTTTACAATGGTGTTTTTTTTGTGGTTGACAGGTTCTCAAAGATGGTCCTTCTTGTGCCATGTTGTAAGATAAATACTACACAATGAACCACACCATTCTTCCAATATTACATCTATTCCCTAGAACAATGACCGAAACAATGCATAAAGTGACTTTTCTAACAATTAACTGATTCACATGTTTTTATGAAAATATTATCACTCATATTTATCATGTACCTCACTGGTCATTGTTGCAAACCTCATTAATCTTTATTACAAGGTCTCTTGGTCATTGTTGTTAAGCCAACAATGCCCTGATTGCAGTTGTAAACATACAAAGAGTTATTCACACCTATGCATGGGCTAAGAGAGGTAGAAATGATTGTGCTATGATCCATTATATATGACCACACTTTGGTAGGATTTTTTTTTTTATATAAAAGCTAGCATGGGAAAAACATGTTATACTTTGCTTTCTTTCAAATCCATAAGAGTAGTGTCCACAAGATTACAAAATAATTTTCTTATAGATAAGGGGCTTGATGGAAATGAATTACTTATATCTTATTCGAAATAAACGATTTCAATTAGCCATCTTTTAAGATGAAGATGTGCGAATTTTGAATATGTTTAATTATATTTTTATGAATTTACACAATTACATTTTATCTACATAAATTATTATCTTAAAATACATAACAAATATTATTGAAGAGTTTTTTTAAGATGTAATTTGCATTTAAGTGAAAATATTAGGGAAAGCCTTGAATGTTATTCGTATATTTTATTTACATAAACTATTATTGCAAAATACATAACACATATTATTGAAGAGATTTTTTTAAATGTAATTTGCATTTAAGTGAAAATATTAGGGAAAGCCTCATGTTATAGATGTTTGAAAATTAGAATAGTAAAAAAAAAAATTAAGTGTGGCTTGTTGGGTAAGGTGAAAGAGAGGTGTTGATATTACTTCATCACAGTTCAAGTTTAATCAATGATAATGATTGTATTTGTGGACAAGATTTCGTAAATAACAATGATTGAGGTAAGGTGCAAGTAATAAGCGAAGCTAATCATTAAAAAATAGATATATAAAAAAAAAAACTAGTGACCTTTTTTGTTGTTAAGAGTTTTACATATATGTGTTTTGATAAGGGTTACATGGGGTGATCCTTGCACAATTTTTTCAATTCCAACAATTGGATTTGAAAATATGCTAGTGGAGGGTTTTAGTTATAGCCCATGATATATTACAGGGTTTTTGAGGCACACTTACCCCTTAGTCATACTTATTCCCACATTCTTCCCTTTTTCTCTCACAACATTCACTAAATTGATCCCCACAACATCATGGAAATTTTGGTCGATAAGTGGCTAGTAGTGGAGTACATAGGGCCTTTCCAAATTTGGGTGAAGAACTTACCAGTAAATATCTAAGAGGAACAATGAAGTGATATTTCATATGGAATAAGAGAGTTATAAACCATCAAAATCATAAGAACCCTAAAGGGGTTGAGCTATAAGTTTGGATTTGTTACTTTCAACACATAAGAAGAAGCTCATAATTCTTTAAAACACTTCCAAGACACAAAATGGAATAGTTGTAAATTGCATCTATATTAATGAATGATTATTCACATAAATTTAAAATAGAAGGTGCATTTGTTTTAGTTAATGGATGTTCATGGAAATTCATAAAATAATTCTTCTTCGTACATGTCGATGACTAGTCAGAACATGAAGAAAACCACTATGCAGTGTAATAGTAACTCTCAAAATGGAGTTATGGCCTCCTCCTATGTAACATCGAAAAAATCCCACTCTAAAGGTTGTTGAGGCCTTAGCTATCCCCAAATCAATAGATTTGGGGACCCCCCATTTTTCTACTTTTCCCAAGTTAATCTTCATCTTCAAAAATGTTCTTCTCAACTTATCTTACCTTGATGAATGTCCTTGAATTGCATACAATGATTAAGCATATTCATTGACTACTTTACCTTATGGTTGAATAGTATATTTACACTTTGTGTCATGTACTGAGTTTGATCTATTGCACTGGGCTCATTATTTCTTATGCAATAATGACTACTTCACATGCCATAGTCTTATACATGATTTGATTTCCATTTGCATCTTGCTTGCGTGGTATTGTATTTACATGAAATTGTCCTGATTTTCTCATGCATTTGATTGATTGATGACTTATGTGATTTTAAGGTTTAATGTGTTTCCATGTCCTCATGTGTAAGTATTTATGCTTCATTTTAATAGGTCAAGATATAAGACAAGTTAACATCATATCCATTCAACAAACAATATAAGGCAACACAAGGAGTTGAGATTCAAGTTGATGAGCGGAGGGGAGGAGCTAAGTTTCTCATGTGCATGTGAATGACATGAAGCGATGATGAATGAAAAATTAGACCATATAGAAGTGACAACATGATACGTCTAACAATGAACTATCATAATCATGCAACCCACACAGTTGCATCATAGTATAAGCAAGGTGTGTTAAGTGACCAAATCATGAAAATGGCTAAAACCAAATGCATAAGTTTAGTTTTTAGCTTATTTTAAGCATAAAATGGGCATTCTCAGTCACTAAAATTCTAGCAGATGAGTTTTGGGTCAAATTGACAAGTTTACCATATATTTCCCTATAGGTGCATTTGGTGAGTTTTGGATCAAATTGACAATTTTACCATATATTTCATATATTTCCCCATAGGTGCATTTGGTGCTTAAAAGTCTCCTTGATATATTAGAATATGTTTCTTGTACACATATCTCAACAACTAAAAGTATCTAAATCAAATTCCATATAACAGATGTAATATGTGTGAGAAAAATTTGATCCCAATAAAAAAACTATATGCAAAAAAAATCCATACTTAGCCTTGAGCACCTTCTTACACATATATTTGGAAACATTTTAGACATATAAACTCAATACAATTGATGGAACTCAATTCCAAGGATCACAACAATGAAAAAGTCGATAAAATAATTTCCCGCAAGGGGATTTTTGCTTCCCGATTTATTAAAGAAGATGAGATGAGGTCAAAATAATTAATCCAAAAGGTACTAGTGTCTACTAAACTTAGCAATGCATGGTTCATAAATTCAAGGTCGAACAAAAAACAAAGGGGTTACATGTTTACGAATGCAAAAAACAAAGGGGTCTCATTGACACTCAATTTAATTAAATTTTAACACTTCGTCGAGGCTACTTTGAGGTTATTTTTTATCCTATATTTACTTGTGAAGTTTGGTGATGGTTATGATGTGCCAGTGATTGAGATTCAAGGCTTTATTTGAAGCAATAAGAGCCATAAATCCATTGAATTGTTAATCACTCTCAATGACCTCGAAGAGCTGGATGAGAAATGAAATCATTAATCGACAATAGATATTAAATATCTCATCTTATATGGAATGAATTTGGAAAGTAAGAGCCATAAATCCACTGAATCTTTAATCACTCTCAATGACCCTGAAGAGCTGGATGAGAAATGAAATCATTAATCGACAATAGATATTAAATATCTCATCTTATATGGAATGAATTTGGAAACAAGGAAGATGAATTTTAGTTATTAGATCATTCTAGAGGCCTGACTTAGATTTGAAAGCAATTTCATCAAATTATGAGCAAAATTGCTCACTTAGAAGGATTGTTGGCTTTGCAAGACAACACTTTTCCTTAGAAGAGAAACTTGTTGAGTATGTGAACCAACAATCCTTCAAGGTGAGAAAATCAACCTTCCCTTTTGAGGTGAGAAAAATTGGCGTTGCTTGGTTAAATAAATAATTTGAAATTTCACATTTTTAGATAAATTACGCTAAAAATAGGCAAATTCTTGGCTTTAGAGGTAAACATACCTTCAATACCAGTGATTTGGTCTTGTTTCCTCTCGAGATCAATAATTTTCCTTCAAGAGATAAATCACTCACCTCACAGTGTTATGTGCCTCTATTAGCAACTTAAATTCCTCCTTATCTTTTTTACTCGGTGATTTGGTCTTCCTTGAGCTAATCGTTCACCTGGCGAGGCCGTACAACCTTCTTCAACAATGATTTGACCACTAGAAAGTTAAATCAATGATTTCAAGTGCCAATTGATATTATAACTACTTGGGAGAAGAAGTCTTGAGATTTTAAGAGGAGAACACTACCCATTCCTTCTCATTTCTTCATTCTACAAGTGCAACATTCATTCTTCTCATTTTTCTTACTCTCACCATCTTTGTTTAAGTTTTTTAGGCCTACACATAACCATAGCCATGGAATCCATTAAAAAATGGTTTTATCCATCATTAAAGAGTTTCATAGACCCTAGGGACTTGAGGATTAATGTACAAAATTAATGGGTTGATTTTTAGAGTTACACATTGCTAGAACAATGTTTTAATGGTTTAATGCTAGCTTGCAGTTTGTGGTGTAAAAAATGGGAGTGGGAAACCCTTCTTCAAGTGCATTTCTTAGACATCAATTCCAAATGTAGAATTCATTAATTCCTAGAGCTATTATTTGTTCAAATAAGTCAATTTATACTTGTTTCAAATACTAGAACATTGATAGACAATGAGAAAATCATGTTGAGTATGAGAAGAATTCATTTTTTATCCATTGACATAACCAAAGTGAAAAGAGACGAGTTTTGATGTATATGAGTTGGAGAAAGAATAGATTTTCTTACCTTGGGTTTTTAATAATGTTTCATTGAATGATATGGAATGGATCATTATATAATTTGTCATCTATATTGGTACTTTCAAGGAGGAAAAATTGGAAGAATTGGCTTATTTTAAGGGCATGTCCCAATTTGGCGATTTGGGCTTCAAAAATTTCTAGATCCAATTTGACACATAAAAAGACACTTTTTGGGGTCAAGCATTTGTGTGTTAAGATCCACCCCCTTACTTTTGTTCTGCTGGGGTCAAAACTTTGTGTGTTAAGATCCACCCCCATTGGTGCAAAAATAACCTCAATCAGAGTTTGTATGCTGAAGTTATGCATCCTGCAAGTTGACCTACCTTGTTGACCACCATGCTACTGAGTGGATACCATGTCAACCCCCATTACTCACACATGTGGGGATAGTAATTTTTATAATTTCGATAATATTCTATAGGTTCTAAAACACTAACACTAGTTGAAGTTTGAGGCTTGCAAAAAACCTAACGCTAACTCTAAATGACTATCACACTGTGTTAAGTACCGGGCTGATAGGAAAGATAAGGGTTCCATTCTTTTGTTATTTTTAATTGTTCCATTGTTGAATAGAGCATATAAGAATAGATATTGAAGCATAATAGAGAAGGTAGAATATTTTGTAGAATCCATTTAGGCACAATGTCAATGGCAACTCCATAGCGAGTGCCCCTTTCTTTGTACTTACATTTCATAACTGAGAAAAAGAAAGAAAAGAGTAGGCCACACCTTCTAGTTGGGTTTTCTTATGTACTAGATTTCCTAGGTCACATATTGTGTTCATTTGTGTGGATGTTGTGTTCATTTGCTTGTTTTCTTTCATTTTGGTTTCAATTAATTTCATAATTTTGAGCACTATGATAGTAATAATAATTTTGAGATCTAAGGTAATAAACTGCATAGTAAAAGATTTCAAAATATTGTAAGATCTATTGTGATGAATTGTTCCATTGGAATATCCATGGTAGTTTACATATAATATTTGTATTAGAGCAGTTTTCTTTGGGATTTTTGTGGAAGTTGCAAGATCCAAAATTGGCTTAAGAAAAAAGTCTCAAAACCGTCAACCATGACGAATGAGTCCAGTTGTACAAACCTTGATATGAGAAGAGGAGATATTTTTGAAGATGGAAGAAAAAGTCGATGATATCTCTCGTAACATGGCCCTCCTCATGGAAACTCTGGAAAAAAAGTTTGGACCTTTTGGGGAGGTTGGTGGATCTTGTTATCGCTCTGTAAATTCCTAGAGGTTGTCAGGGAAGAAGAAATTTACCAAAGGTAACTTTATCCAACCACTTCGAAACTAGAATCTAGGCCTACTAGCTTCAGAGAGGGATCTCTCTATCTGATTTAGATATGTTTTAACTTCAAGATATTAGGCTAGTTGAATAAAATAGGATTGACAGGTTTGTTGTTGTTTTTTTTAAGTTGGCTGAAAGTAACTTTACGCCACCATTGGGTTATGGAGTCTGTATTATAAAGATAGAAATATAAACAACAAATAAAAGATTCTTTTCACAGGGCAAGATAATGCATTCGTTGGATTCTTTAGAAGTAAAGTGACGAATAGTATAAAATACAAGAATATCAATTAAATCAAAGAAGCATTTAAGAATTTCTTCACTGTAATATCAGAAGATGAAACAAGCCAGAAACAAGGTATATAAAGATAAATCCTGCAACATACGCTACTTTTAAAAGATTAGATTAGAAACCAATATGACCACTGAGCAAGAAAACATTTAACATAGAAAAGAAAACATCACCAATAAATAACACGCAAGAATCCTGTTAAACGTCCTTTTTTGTATTGCTGGAATATCTCTTGACAAAAATTACAGTCTTTATGGCTTACAGGGCGTAAATATCAACCCACAGTACTTCAAAGTTTGAAGTATTTATAATCAAAATTACATACGATCCTGTCATTAAATATCAGGACGTGGCAAATCTAAATTTAGCTAACTAACTTAACAAGATACAAAAATTTAGGAAATTGTTTGATGACGTGTTGAAACTTCATGCTGATTTCTAGGGTAAGCCGTTGGTGAGTCCTCTGCATGACCTCATCTAATTGGATAGCTGACTAGGCTCTGGCACCCCATCGTCTACTCGATCAAATTGCAAAGCTCTTCCCATCGAAGGTGACTGGGAACGACGACTTTGAGTAGCCTTCGGTATACTTCTTCCATCTCTGTGTACTTGGAAACAGTTGGCTTGATGATGAAGATGTATCGTATCTTGTGTTGTATGTCGATGTCCAACTATAAAGCATCTAGAAATGCCTTGCCTGTGATACTGCCTTGTATTCCTGGGAATTCCGAGCTATCGTTAGCCACAGTGGCTAGCTTCTTTTTATAATCGGCAAGTGTCATTAGCTTATCATTTATAACTCTTAAACCAGGAAGACCTTTCTTCTGCAGAGCTTTGATTTTGCTGAAAAATATCTGCACTCCTATGTCCATAGTCTGGACCTTTTCCTCTAGCTGTAGCATCAGTCCTCTCTTGGTCAGGACCCTCTTGACCTCAAGGATGATCTCTATCCTGTCTTCAATTTTCAACTCTTCTAGCTCCTCTTTGGTTTTCGAATTCAGGAATTTGATGATCTCAGTAGCTTCTGTGGGCATATCTCCCAGTTCTCCTCTTATCTTCTCAATCGCTTGCTTACTTCTCTTTACTAGTTTGTTTTTCTCGAACATGATTTGTATCATCATCCATATTTCATTCATGGACTTAGTGATATCCATCTAGACACTTTCCTTTACCTCAACAAGTTTTTTGCCTTCCACTGTTTGCTTTTGCAACTGTTGTAATTCCTGTTTGAGTCTGTTTGAAGTTTTTTTTTCCTTGGAGTAGCTGGTTTGATAGGAGTATTTGAGTTCCTGAAGGTTCTCAACCTCTTTTCTAAGTCTACTGATCTCTGTCTCCTGCAAATTCTGTTAAGGTCCTAACCCGCACATAGGTAGATCAATGTATTCGGATGTAATAAAGGTCAATATTAATAAGACCTTTCAATAAAATAGAATAAGGCGGATGTAAGAATACCTAATAGAAGCTTCCGCTTCTAGAAGG
>ML778379.1:347988-360071 GCA_009831015.1 Picea engelmannii | reverse complement strand
GCCCACTCTCCAGCCTTTCATCTATGCGCGGTCTTTATTCGGTGAGCGCAAAATCATATTTTCTTGAAAACTTAGGATAAGTACATTTTTGTGGGTTTGCCCAAGCTATTCTCTGTTTTAATCACCATGGGGGTTAGACATCAAATCTTTAAACCTCAAAAATATAGTTCAACCTCGATCATCATGCTTGTTTTATTGGAATTAAGCAAACTACCCTAGGTTCTAACCTAATTACCTCTGACAATTAGCCCAGATTAAACTGTTGGACTAAGGAATTACTCTACCCTGGGGTTATTTGACTAAGATTAGGCAGTTTGGTCAAATTTATTCACTAGCTAACCTAAATCACTTGGCTAAGATTAAATAATTTAGCCAAGCTTATTCACTACTCCTATCAACATCAATTTAAAAGGAGTTGGCCATGCTTAAACTGTATGGATCAAATCATTGTTATTGCATGGGGCTTTTTATTGAATTCATTTTTATGCGCTCTTTACTCTTTTATTTATTTTATTATTTTTTTTTAAGTTATTTGCAAAATGAAAAATCATTTGAAAAATAAAAACACTAAAGAGATAACATTTCAGTCACCAGTTGATCCTATAAATTATAGGGTTATAACAACGGCTCCACCCGGGGATGGTACTCTCCTTGTGAAGTGCAAAGAATCCTGTTTCCTGATGTCCTGAAAAACTTTCTCCACAATTGCCTTTGTTGTTTGATTTGTTTTATTTTGAAAATTTGATGAAAACGTTCAGTGGCTTAGGGCCTTCTCTATGGGCTTCAACCATTTTATCAAAGTTATTCACTCAAAAACTTGTAAGCAAAATGAAAATTATTTGTACAATGGAAAAATGTAACTAAATGGTTCCTATTGAGGAGGTGAATAGTGCTTCAACATTCTGCCATTCACAGGTCCTCCTGGAAAATTGGTCCCATCACTGTCATTGAGAAGGAAGGCATTATTTCCTCTGAATGCATGATTGGTGTAAGGTCCCTTCCACAGACTGTCGAATTTTCCATGCTTCCCCTTATCTTCATTTTGGGCATCCCATCTCAGAACCAGGTCACCCAACTCAAATTCATTTTGCTTGGTTCTTTTATCAAAGATATTTTTAATGCTTTCTTGGACTACCTGAGTTTTGTTGTATACCTCTTCTCTGGACTACTGCAAATGGATCATCTAGTTTATCCTTCTCTGGGAATCATTTGGTTCGGCTTGCATTTCTTGCAACAGTTTCATGACAGGAACCCCTAAGGAGGTAGGAAAAACTGCTTCAGTGCCATAGACCAACTTGTATGGAGACATACCAACTGACCTCTTGGTGGTCAGTCTGTTGGCCCACAATGAAAAAGCTAGCTTTTCATGCCATGAATTTTTGTTTTCTTGCAACGTCTTCTTAATAATGTTCACTAGGGTTTTATTGGATGACTCCGCCAAGCCATTACCTTGAGGGTAATATGCTGTGGAATGTCCCAAACTGATATTATACTGGTTGCAAAAGTTTAAGATCTTTTTGGACCGGAAAGCAGCTGCATTGTCAGTTATAATCTTTCTAGGAAACCCAAAATGAGACAAGATATTATTTTCTAGAAATTTAATAATAACAGAATCAATAGCTTGCCTGCTTGGTACAGCTTCGATCCATTTTGTGAAATAATCCATGGTAGCAAGAATCCACCTGTGCTGGCCCGAAGAGGGAGCATGTATTGCCCCGATGAAATCTAATCCCCATTGCTGGAAAGGAGCTTCAACAGAGATTGGTTTCAGGGGAAAAGGAAGGAGCTTCTTTTTTCCCTCGAACACCTAACATTTATGACCCGAAGTCACCTTCTGATGCACATCAACAAATAGTGTAGGCCAATAGAAACCATCTCTAAGAATTTTATTAGTTGTGGTCTTCCAGCTGAGATGACCACCACAGTCTCCTGCATGAAAATACTGCAATACTTCGTCAGCTTCATCTTTCAACAGACAATTTAACAAAATACCTCCAGGATCCTTCCTATATAGATTGCCTTCTAGAATGAAAAACTTTAATGCTTTTAATTTCAAAAACCTAGCTTTAGTTTTGGTCAGACTAGGGGGAGCTTGTAAGTTATGAAAAACAAATATTAGGTCTGCGTACCATGAAGAGTTCAGAAAAACCTCTTTCACATTTGGAGTCGCCATCTCTTCCTGCTCATCTACTGCAGCTAAGAAATTAATATCAAGAGCATGGAAATTTGATTTAGCCATTAATTTTTCCATACCTTGGCCTTTAATCAGTTTAGTAGGCTTAATCTCTATGTCATACTCTAGAATGACAACAATCCACTTTCCTCTTCTTCCATATGGATTGTCCTGGGTTAAAATGTCCTTTACTACTGCGTTCAGAACATATGCGATGATGTGGGGATGGAGAATATATACTCTGAAATCCTTTATGGCTTTTACCAGGGCAAAAGCTTGTTTCTCCATTATTTTATAATTCAAAGCAACGTCTCTTAAAGATTTACTGAAAAAGGCTATGGGCTATTCATAGCCTTCGCTGTTCTTCTGTAGTAATACTGTTGCAATGGTATGTTCAGAAGCAAAAGAAAAAAGGTAAAAATATTTGGTGAAGCTAGGACTGATCAAGACGAGAGCCTGTGTGAGTGCATGTTTAACTTGTTCAAAAGATTGCTTGGATTCATTGTCCCATTTTATTTTTGTGTCCTTTTTTAACATGTTGGTGATATTCCTGAGAAGCTTGGCCAGGTTAGGAATGAATCTTCTCAAAAAGTTTATTTTTCCAACAAAGGACTGCAACTCTTTGATATTCCTTGGGTGTTCTAATTTCTGAATGGCCTCTATTCTGCTGGGATCTATCTTAATTCCGTCCTTAGAGATTATGTGTCCCAACAATTTACGTTCTTCTAATCCGAAGAGGCTTTTCTTAGGGTTCAAAGAAATCCCAAATTTCCTGCATTTCTCAAACACTCGTCTGAGATGTTGTAAGTGCTTGTCATCGGATTGGGAATAAACAATTACGTCATCCAGATAAATGACAATAAATCTGCCAAGTTCTTCCACAAAAGTGATGTCCATCACTCTTTGGAAAGTGGCTCCAACGTTCATCAACCCGAAAGGAATTTTCACGTACATGAAGGTACCCCAAGGTGTTGTGAAGGCTATTTTTTCTTGGTCATCTGGATGAACTAGAACCTAGTTGTAACCTGAGAAACCGTCAAGTAAAGATATTTGACTGGATCCAACTACCTTTTGTAATATGTGGTCCATTTTAGGCAATGGGTAGTTGTGCTTCAGGGAAACTTTGTTCAAGTTTCGAAAATCAATCCAGAGCCTGATTTCCCCAGTTTTCATTTGGGTTGGGACCAAATTTGAAACCCATTTGGAAAATCGTAAGGGAACTATGATTTTGGCATCATACATCTTTTTTATTTCTTTTTCTATCAGGGGAAGTAACTTGGGATTGATTCTCCTAAGTTTTTGTCTGAAAGGATTTTGATCTTCTTTTATCGGAATCCTATGTTGTATGATGCTTGTGTCATAAGATTTTAAATCTTCGTAACCCCAAGAAAACACGTCTAAATGTTCCTTGAAAAGCTCAATGTATTTGAGTTTCTGCTCAGGGGGTAACGATTTGGAAAGTTTTACCATCTTAGGCTTCTCTTCTATCCCTATGTTACAGTCTTCAACTTCTTTACCACTGGCTTCAATTTTTGTTTTTTTAGCTACATCATTAAAATCAAACAAGTATTCTAACGAAACTAAACCCCTAGGTAAAACGTTACTCTTTAAATGCAAAACATCAGATTCTATCTCATCTTCATCTAACTCTTCTGAATCTATTTTATTTACACTATTATTTCCAAAATCAGATTTATTCACATTTTCATCCTCATTTTCTAAGTCTATGTTTGTACACTCGAAATCATTTTTACACTGTTGAAAATCTTCAATTTGATCATCATTTCCGAATACCTACTAGTATCTGATGTTGTCTGGGACAATCGGTCTGCACTTCACCTTCACTATGTATGGGCAAGTTGAATGAAAGGGTATCTTGCATGTAGTTGCCGACGTGGCTAATCCATCTGCTAAAATGTTCTGTCCCCTGGGCATCAGCTGCAAATCAACTTCAGTGAAACATTGAAGGGCATCCAAAACAAAATTCCTATAATCTCTAAGCTGGGGATGTTTTGCTGCATATTCACCTTTAATTTGTTTAATAATCAATTCAGAATCGCCTCTTACCATTATTTATTTGGCACCAACCTTGTTGAGTAGTTTCATACCGAGCATCAAAGCTTCGTAGTTGGCTATGTTGTTAGTGCATTGGAAATTTAATTTGTAAGAGTGGTTCTCTGAATGCCTGGTTTTGTGATTGTGCAACCAAACTTCCACTCCATCTCCTTCTTTACTTACAGCACCATCGAAGTCCATACTCCAAAAATCTGTTAGCAGATCTTCACATATTACATTTTCTTTTCTTTCTGCCTTAGTGATTTCATGACTTTCTTTTGGATTGATTGTAGCTTCTTCCAGCTGAGCGATTTGTTCTTCCATATCGTCGTCGTTATACAAGATGAAAGAATCTAGATCAGAGTGTGCAAAGTATAGATGATAGTTATGTGTCTTTTCTTGGTTGCTAACCATGGATTTCATCAACGTCTCTCTGTACAGTCTTCTCTGTTGCTCGAATACTGGGATGGTAGCATATGACATATCCAACTGCAAAGTTCCTTTCAACTTGCCCCCCTAAGACCTGGACAGTAACATACCATATTTCAGGGGAATGTCTGTGACTACAACATCCATAACCATACTTTTTGCTGGAATCTGAACCAGAGTGATGCATAGGTCCTTGATCAAACCAATACATTTGACTTTGCTAGAGTCAAAAGAGTGTAAATCCTTGTAAGGCCTGGTGACCTCAAGTCCTAGTTTTTCCATCACTTCTTTAGGAATTAGGTTATGGGAAGCACCTGAATCTAACATAGTGTTGTGAAAAATCACGTCGTGTATATTAAGTCTGATGTAAAAAGGAGTGACAACGCCAGTGTCGGCTTGACCGTCAACTTCAGGGCCAAACAGAAGTTCAAGTTGATCGTCGATAAGATTTACCATGTCCGAATGATTTGGCGATCCAACGGTTAAGGCCTTCGTGCCTATATCGGGTTCAATGCTCAATGCTTTGATCACCTGCGATCGGTAAGTGTCCTTACTCATCAACTTGGAAAGAGGAATGGGAATTTTCACTTTGGCTAATTCCCCTTTGAGGCTGAAAGGAGTAGGGGCTCTGTTCTGGCCCAAAAACTCTAATTTGTACACCATAGTCTTCTGGGAAGAAGTACTTCGTTGATTAGTTGATGAAACCTCAGTTTGAAGTGATCTTTGTAAAATGGTGGGGTTTCTTTTTGTTGGAGCTTCAGCGTTACCTTTCTCAGGGATATTCTTGGTAGAAGGCTCAGAATTTTTCTTGGTCTCAATGGTCTTCTTCGTCTCGGTTACCTTTTTTGGGGAACTTTCATCCGTCTTTTTACTCCGCATATTGTACTGCTTATGTACCTCCATGATGGCATTCTCAAATGCCTACTATTCAATATCTTCAGCGTCTTCATTCACCTTTGTTTGAGAAAGAAGAAAAATTTCTTGCTCTTCCTGAGTGAGGAAAATGGCTTCGTTATCGTGAATTCCCATGAGGTTTATGTGCGTGTCCTCTACTTCTTCAATTATATCCTCTTCCTCATCGACATAATTTTATTGTAGAGGTGGTATGATCTATTGATCAGGACCCCTCTGTTCTCTTTTATCCATGGGATCTCTCTGCCTGATTTGGGGAGGATTTATTCTGAAGTTAGGATTTCGAATTTGTGGGGTAGGTTGGTTTTCTCTAGGAGGATTTCTTTCAGCTATAGTAAGTCTCTCCATCATCATTTCCATTGATCTAGATAAATATTCCAATTTGGAGTCACAAGAAGATGTGGAAGGTTCCTCTTTAATTGTAACTCTCCTTTCCATCCTCTGTCGTGCCCTTTTAGCCAACAGGTTGGCCTCCACACTTATTGTGCTTTTCTGCATGTCTTCCAGGGTGGCGGAGTTTCTTTCCCTTAATTGATATGACATGTCAACTTTAAAACCGCCAGGGAATTTTATCAATGCTAAACCTTGTGGGGGTTTAATGTCAGCTGGAATCGCATTGTACAGATTGTTGAAGAGGGTGCAGTAGTCTTGTACTGTCTCACCTTGATTCCTTCTGATGTTTTCGTATTCCAATAAGATCTGGAGAGGGTTTTTATTTACCTCCCATCTATCCAAAAAAATTATTTGAAACGTTGTAAGGTCGAGCACTGATGCAGCACGCAAGCCTTTATACCATTTCTTAACATCCCCAGTCAGACTCCGTGCAAAAATTCTCATTTGAACGTCAGCTTCATCTACTTCCTGTAAGTCAAAATAATCATTCATTTTATCAACGTGTTGTTGTGCATTCAAAGGGCCTGTACCATTGAACTGTGGGAGTCTCGTTTGATAGTCCCAGGGCATAGCATGTAGAGGTGCGTCCAATACCAGGGGAGCATATTTGGCAGCCATGATAGGAGGAGGAGGCGGGACAACAACCTAGGTGATAGATGGGGTGGTGACAGAAGATGAGGAGGATGAGGTACTAGCTGGTGCAGAGTGAGCGGTTTGAGGTTTTGTAGTGGGGGATAGTATTTTGGGGGTCCGAGGTTGCAGGATGGTTGGATCTAGAACAATTTCAATGACAAAGCTATCAAATTTTATTCTAAACAGGCTTTGTTCGAAAAAAGTGTCAAAGTCAAGATCCTGAAGGGAAACAAGCTCCTCTGGAAGAGTAGGGGACCTGTGAAGGGGACTATTACTCACTGAACATTCTGCAAAGGTCTTGTTTCTGATTAGTTGTTCTGGATTATTAGTTGCTACTGCAGGTTTCGGGTCTGGGTGGGATCGAGTGTAAACTCTTTTAGGAGCCAGATTTTTCATCTTTATATATTTTTATTTTTTGTTTTATGAGTTCTAAACTATTATGTACAAGCTTTAACAACTTCTAAACATCATTTCTTTTTCATATTTATAATTTGTTTAGAAACAAATATTTCTTGTAAGAAAGAAAATGTGGGGTTGAAAAGTTCGTTCGTTCCCTAGCAGAGTCGCCACTATGTTATCGCTCTGTAAATTCCCAGAGGTTGTCAGGGAAGAAGAAATTTACCAGAGGTAACTTTATCCAACCACTTCGAAACTGGAATCTAGCCCTACCAGCTTCAGAGAGGGATCTCTCTATATGATTTAGATATGTTTTAACTTCAAGATATTAGGCTAGTTGAATAAAATAGGATTGACAGGTTTGTTGTTGTTTTTGTTAAGTTGGCTGAAAGTAAATTTACGCCACCATTGGGCTATGGAGTCTGTATTATAAAGATAGAAATCTAAACAACAAATAAAATATTCTTTTCACAGGGCAGGATAATGTGTTTGTTGGATTATTTAGAAGTAAAGTGACGAATAGTAGAAAAGACGAGAATATCAATTAAAGAAAAGAAGCGTTTAAGAATTTCTTCACTGTAATATCAGAAGATGAAACATTAATATATTTCAAAGCCAGAAACAGGGTATACAAAGATAAATCCTGCAACATACACTACTTTTAAAGATTATATTAGAAAAAAATATGACCACTGAGAAAGAAAAAAGTTAACATAGAAAAAAAAAATCACCAATGAATAACACCCAAGAATCCTGTGAAACGTCCCTTTTTGTATTGCTGGAAGATCTCTTGACAAAAATTACATTATTTATGGCTTACAGGGCATAAAGATCAACCCTCAGTACTTCAAAGTTTGAAGTATTTATAATCAAAATTACATACGATCCTGTCATTAAAGATCAGGACGTGGCAAATCTAAATTTAGCTAACTAACTTAACAATATACAAAAATTTAGGAAACTGTTTGATGACGTGTTGAAACTTCATGTTGATTTCTGGGGTAATCCATTGGTGAGTCCTCTGCACGACCTCGTCTGACTGGATAGATGACTATGCTTTGGCACCTCATCGCCTACTCGATCAAATTGCAAAGCTCTTCCCATCGAAGGTGACTGGGAACGATGACTTTGAGTAGCCTTCGATATACTTTGTCCATCTCTGTGTACTTGGAAAAAGTCGGCTTGATGATGAAGATGTACCGGATCTCATGTTGTATGATGATGTCCAACTGTAAGGCATCTAGAAATTCCTTATATGTGATACTACCTTGTATTCCTGAGAATTTTGAGCTATCTTTAGCCACAATGGCTAGCTTCTTTTTATAATCGGAAAGTGTCATTAGCTTGTCACGTATAACTCTTAAACCAAGAAGACCTTTCTTCTGCAGAGATTTGATTTTGCTGAAAAATCTCTGCACTCCTGTGTCCATAGTCTGGACCTTTTCCTCTAGCTATAGTATCAGTCCTCTCTTGGTCAGGACCCTCTTGACCTCAAGGATGGTCGCTGCCCTGTCTTCAATTTTCAACTCTTCTAGCTCCTCTCTGGTTTTCAAATTCACGAATTTGATGATCTCAGTAGCTTCTGTGGGCATATCTCCCAGTTCTCCTCTTATCTTCTCAATAGCTTGCTTACTTCTTTGTACCAGTTTGTTTTTCTCAAACATGATTTATATCATCGGCCATATTTCATTCATGGACTTAGTGATATCCATCCAGACACTTTCCTTTACCTCAACAAGTGTTTTTCCTAACACTGTTTTCTTTTGCAACTGTTGTAATTCCTGTTTGAGTCTGTATGACGTTTGTTTTTCCTTGGAGTAGCTGGTTTGATAGGAATATTTGAGTTCCTAAAGGTTCTCAACCTCTTTTTTTAGTATACTGATCTCTGTCTCCTGCAAATTCATTTCCTCCATGGATTTCGCCAGATCTACTATTTTTTCTAGAGTTGTCAATGGAGTTGCTGAAGGAATTTCTGCTGCTGATACTATGCTTACTCCTACAAGTGGAACTACACTCAGTGGAATGACTTCCATGGGCTTTGATTGTTCCTTTTCCTTCACTAGCTTTTTCAATTCTGCTTCTATTTCCTTCAACTGTGCATTCTGCTCCATGATCAGCTTGAGCATCTCATCTTTTTCTCCTTCTGTCTTAGCTATCTCCTTTGCATGTGCATCTTCTGTTGGTGGCAGTTTCAACTGTTTTCTCAGAGAGGCTATATCTGCATTTTTCTTCATAAGCATCTCCTCAACTTCTTTCACATTTGAGGGATCATACCCGATCTTGAGAACCAGTTCTTCCAAGTTTTTAATTCTATTATCTTTTGCAAAGGATGATATCTTTTCCAATTTGAGTTGTGTCTAGACATTGCTCAGGGATACTTGTAACTTAGAGGAAGCAGTGGAAGCATTTGCCAACATGGAGAAAACCATTTCTCCACTTTGCCTATGCAGATCCATTTGATCAGCATGATGCACATCTTTAGTCTGGAATTCAAATGTCTCCCTTTTGTAATCGATGATTACTTTCGGGTCTGGCACCTGTGCTTGCAGAAACACCATGTGCATTCTTCCCTTTTCAGTGTCGAATGAAGACAATAGTTTGTGTTGTGCAGTTGATTTTTGCTTCCAGAACTGAGCATAAGTGCTGCTGGTCAGCGTTTGATTCTTCTTTTTTATCATATCGTATTTCTTAAAAATACTCAATTTTGGTCCTATCTTGCTCGACTGGACGACTGGTGGAGTATTCGTGGTATTTTTGGGAAAAATGACAGACATGATTTGTTTTCTACTTGTGCTAAGAAGCGATCGATCAACCATCTTGGTCGAGGTGGGTTGGATTTCCTTTTCACCAGCCGTGTCAGACGCATGACTGGTTTTGGCCCTTTTAGTGTGTAATTGGAACTCTTCAGCCGAGACTTCGGCGACAGAAGGCAAAACGTCTTTCCTGGGTCTTTTCTCTTTGGGATCTTGTGGTGTAGTGGTCTATGTGATCATGACCAAAGGTTCTTGTTGTTCTTTCTCGACCAGAGTGTTTGGTTCCCATTCTATTTGATTGGTGAACTTATCTATCTCGGTCTTGGGTGTATGAACATACGGGATATTCTTGTTTTTAACTCTCATCTATGAAATTATCGCACATGGGTCATAGTGCCATATGAAACTGCTCTGAAACTTCATCTCCTTCAACAATCTGTGTGCTGCCTCTCAGGCGCCTCGACTATTGCAGATGAAAGACCCAATATTGCATTTAATTCTAAGTTGTTGCTTCTTTTTCAGAGACATGAAGTGTATGTCATATGAATTAATCATCTGCCTTATGTACTCCAGGGAAAAAATCCTCATGGGTAGATACCTGGGAAAATTATATGGGGCCAACTCACATCCATAGACTCTGATCTCAGTGTGGTTTTGGTACAGATACCAATCACCAGTATTTGTAAGGTCCGAGAGATGTAAAATTCTCTGAATTTCCTCGTTAATTCTAGGTTTGGGTATGCCACTGAGTATACTCACCACTGGGTGGTAGAACTTCTCTATGAACTGCTTGAAACTGAATTATGTAGAGTTATGTCTGAGCAGTGAGTTCCATGCTATTACTGCCTGCAGCCTCCCATTCTTGTCCATCCTCTTCATTGAAAAGGAAAATTTGTCCGCTTGAAAGAAAATGAACAGGTAAGCCAATATTGAAGAATACCGGAACATGCCTTTTGTGGCAAAATTAATGAATTGTTTGTGAATGTTGTCCTCCAGGAACGTACTGTAGTCGAAATGAGTAGTGGGTCTCTTATTGGTGAAGAAAATGGACAGAAATCCCAAGATGGGTTCATCCACCCATTGATCCGAAAAATATCCAAGCAAGGCACATAGTGATGAGATGACTTGGTTTCCCTTCACTGAGAATAGGGAGGAAGGATATGGGGGGTTTGTAGTGGGGAGCTGAGCGGATTGTGGGAGAAAAAGCTAAAAAATCTGATCTCTTTGGGGGAATGACAGCTTCTGGTAGATCTCTGTGATGATTTCAAGGTTGAAAGGTGAGGCAGATTTGGCTCTGGGGATCTGCATCATCTAGTCAATGGTTTCCGGTGTGATGAGGAAGATAATTTCTCCTAATGAAGACATTATGGCTCTTTGGTCGGGAAAATAATGGGCCTGGCATTTGAGGGAGAATTCAGGAAAATGGTGAATATGGGAGAAAAGATACAGGGGAAGGTTGGACTCCTAGAGCCCAATTTCATCACTCTGGTCCAAGAAAACATCTTTTAGCCATAACTGTAAGTTTGCGAAGTAAAATTTTCATTTGGCCTCTGTTTTCATTGATTTTGGCGCCATCACTGTAGAAGTACCTGCAAGTAAAATAAAAAGTTAGTGGGGATGACTGTGGCTTCGGAAAACTGACTGTAACAGAGAGGAAACTGGGAAAAATGTTTCTCTGGTATGACGACAGGGTAAAATGATGGGAGAAAGAAAGGTAGCGGTATTTTTGAGCGAACGGATACCCGTTGGGCGTGAGGGATAGCTCAACAGGCTAACAGATAGGTTAGCCTATAATAAATTTCCAGCGAGTCATTTGGGGTGTGAGATGGTAGGCGACAACGAATGAAGAATACGGTCCGGTGACATGGAGGACGTTGATTGGGACTTGAGCATGGCGAAGGGGCTTATAACCAGTGGACCAAGGAAAACTGACTGACGGAGTAATGAGATGTAACCCTTTGAGGAAATGTGGGAAATGACGTCATGGGGTGACGGGGTATGTCAAAAAAGGGGAAGTGGTAAGTGACGGGATTATGGACCAACAAATTTCTGCTACGTAGTGAAGATGGGCTCGGCGGAAAAACAATCCATTCCGAAACCCCCCCCATTAAAAAAAGATCGATAGGAGGGGTCCAAAAAACACAATTAGCCGTTGATCAACGCACATGCTCCCTGGGCCGTAGATCTATGCGCGAAATATAACCAACATTCTGGACCCCCCTACCATTAAAAGCAGAACGACCGGGGGGTCCAGAATCCAATCTCAGCCATTGATGAAAGCGCTTGCGTCTAAGCCGTTCATATGTATGCCTTCGTTATCTCTGACTCCGGACCCCCTC